>JBAMJV010010612.1:0-24003 GCA_037951105.1 Echinarachnius parma | reverse complement strand
CCGCTTAAATTTGGTCTCGAGACAATTTAAAATTTTGAAAACAGTCATCTTTGGGGCAAAGGAGGGGGGGGGGGGGGGGGGGGGGGTATGAACTCCCCAAAACCCCACCCCCCCCCCCCCCCCCCCCCCCCCCAGGTACGCCTATGCTTGTGACCATACAAATTGTGATGCCTATTTTATCTGTAGTAATTTTATTATTATACAATATTTGAGTACGGTCTACTAATCGGTTAGATACATCAAAACCCTGGTATATCTGATCAAGCTCGTAATGTTTGTTTGTTTGTTTTATTCTGACATTACATGTAATTTCATGATTACATGGACCTCATATTTACGACAAATCTTGAGAGTGAAATATTGAAATAAAAATCATATCATTTATACATGCAAAACAAGATGTGGTACAATATTTTATTTAAAACAAAATACGGGTGGCGGGGGGGTCACGCTCATACACAAGTGCTACCCACTCGTGTCCTTTAACCTCTGAAATGGACCCTAATGGCCACAAATGGTGTGTCGCCGAAACCTAGTACATAACTGAGCTACGGTAGCTGAAAATGCATAATTTTTTGTAGAAAAACGTCGAAACCCGTCAACCCGTGAACCATGAAGCCGTATAGCTGAAAATGATACCCTTTCGACGCTTTTTTGAACGCGGGTGCCTAGCCAGTAATGCTGGGAGTGACCCCCCGCCCCCCCCCCCCCCCCCCCCCCCCCCATGATTGCTTGTGTCGTTATAGATTATATCTTCCACAACCAGGCCTGGCCATCACTTGTCACAAATCGATGGTGCAGGACGTCCGCAACATATACACAGGGTGTATACAAAGCTTAAAGTATAGTTTTATTGGGAAACACCACATTAGTTGAATTATACTTCAACAATTAGCTTAGATACAAACGTGCTGTCACTATTATGTTTAATCACGATCAGCCAATTTGGTGTGCGAATAGGAGAGTCTCAACATTCTTAACAGTTTTGCCTTTCTACGTTGCTGCGAACAGACTGAATAAACTGTGTTTGTATTTTAACGAAGAACAGCTCATCCGAACTTTTACACAAAGTAACAGCAAAATACATTCCATATCAACATACCCGACCAATTTACTAAAGGCAAGATACTGACTTCTTTACAGTTGAATATGGATCTCTCCCGAATGTTCAAGCGGTACTATCCTTCCTGTCGCCCGTTGTAAAGTAGACTGGCTTCATCAGCTGATAGTCAGACGTGTTAAAGAATTTATCCAAGTAAACTTGGCCCGGATCTCTCCTGGAGACTTCATCCGATGGCACCATCCTGCTCGCTGCCATTGCAACGTTCCCCTGACATGCTTGATCTAGAGACTCATTAGTTCCCGATGAAAGCAAGCTTGGCCGCCCAATGTGAGTGGGCATGTCAAATTCACTTCGTAGAGTAGGGATGTCCCCTGCATATGGAAGGAGGTGCCTTCGTTCATACCTCGCAGACATCGCTTTCGCAGACCCTGATACCACGAGACGGACAGCGTAGGTATCGTTGTCATCCTTGCCATCAGAAGTAGCGCGAGTATCTGGAAGGTCTGGTGGATTTGTAACCACCTTGTCTGATGCCGGGCTTTTTGGAATTCCTGTAGGATGTAAATACTACAATTCAGTCATCGGTATAGTAAGAAATCCTACATACAAGTTATCTTAATAGTGTTCACATTTATTTGCTTTTAACATATATACGTGACGACCATTTATTAATAGGTTGCTCTCTCTCTCGATGAATAATACGGAAAGCCTATACGATGTTATAACCCCTCTATTAAAGTGTAACCTTGACCAAGTTATGACAACAAAACCATACATCTCACTTTCTTTCGAACGCTGGAGTCCACGAGGAGTCGGACGTGATCATCAGACGTTCCACCCTCGTTCTTTCTGGACTGGCATAACGAGTATTCGGGCTTTCCATCATCTGACATATACCATTTGGTTGAAGCTGTTTCGCAATTGCAGATCCGGTGGCCACATACCTCTATATTTGATAATTGTTTGCGTTCGTAATCATCTACCGCGCAGTACACGTGCTCAATTTGTAGGCTTCCACCCTCAGCACCGTGTGTCTCAACATCAGCTATTGCTGAAAGCTTAGCGTCAACATGTTTACCAATCTTGCGCCGGTTAAGACTTGAAGTTTCCAGTGTGGTTACTTTGGCTCCGCTCTCTTCATATGCCGTGGAATAGACTTCGTTTCGCGATTGCATTTTAGATGTACCACAGCATGCCTTATGAGGCAATTTTGCTAGATGTCCAATTCCTTGATTACCTCCGGAAGGACTGTTGGTGACAAAGAGAGCACTGACAATAGGACAACATGTAATGGTTTTCGTCGGCGTAATAGATGCCATGTATATCATGTTAGATTGAAGCAATGCTGATGGAATATTCGGACGATGATTGTCCTTTTTGTCAATTTGTATACTTTTTCGCGGTTGACGATACATGTACAACTTCATTCCTATGCTGCATAGGAGTGCTACAAATAATAGTGAAATATGCACGATGAGAATTACGTTACTAACCGTAAAGTTGTAACATTCCTGTTCTTGTTCACCGACAGCTGATCTAAGAAACCAGCATTTTTCTTGTGGCAAATTATAGTCTTCGATTGCTTTCGATGGCGCAAAATCAGTGGGTATTGTTTCCTCGCCCCGTGGTCGCGGAACTCCGGAAAAATGGACGCTGCTTGAAACTTTGATTGTGGATGTAGGTACGGGATGCAAAGAATGCTCACTAGTAAATGCTTTGTAAGTATCAACAGTTAGGTTTAAAGCAAGACATTCAGGAAAGGAGTTTACATAAATGTAATATTCACCATAATCAGCTGTAACCAGTGGACCTTTAATGGTGAAGGAGACACATCTGAAGCCACAGAATTCAAGTTCGAAATGATTAATGTATTCGACTTGAGTTCTACACCACGCGCGGCAGAAAACTGGACTGCAGTTTGAGAAGTCACAATTCCCAATCGTTGTACCGTTGGGTCGTTTTATTTCGAATGCGTTAAATGTCAAGAGTTCCTCTGTAATACACTGGACACTAACAAGCGTCTCTTGTGTTTCTAGTTCACGATGTCTCTCACATTCAACTGACGATGTCAAACATGAATGACCGAAAACAAAACATAGTAAGGCTGCATACAGTACACCCATCTTGCAACCCATCATTATAATATATTCCTTTGAATGTAATACAGTAGGAGTTAATTCCAGTGTGCTAAGATGTTTAATGAGATGACTATGACTATTGTAATAAACGTATGCAGTGACAACGCTGTTCTAATTGTATTTGATACGAAACTCTTTTTGCCGCAAACTGAACAAAATCCTGGGCATGCGATGTATATAGATTTATCATTGTCTTACTGACGGGATCCTAATGTCATGTAGACCAAAATATATGCTCTCGACTTTCGAAAGGTTTGTTTTTTGTTTAAAGAATCTCATTCAAATACTGATTTGTTATTGTTTTACTTTCGAATCCATACAAAAGAAACCTAAACATTTGACAGTTAAGTTTTGATTCATATGGAAAAGTAGTCCCATTTGCTCCCTGCACGCGCGGCCGGGATGCGGGAGCGCGAGCGCATATTACACAACGTGTCAAACTTTCCTCTTCACGAGCTCCTAACACGCTAGTATGAACATAAAATACTACCAATTCCAAACCATAATTAATTGAGAGCTGGGTCACTCGGCATTCGATTCTTTATATTGTTTTTTATAACATATTACAATTTGGAAGAGAATCAATATTGCATCTCGTCGGACCAGCTCTTGAAAATGACTCTTGAGCTTCATTTTTCCCCGCCTTTTTGTATCTTATACACGCAAATTGTACAGTAATGTAGGTTACGCGCGGCGAGGGTCAACTTTGAACGGTTGTAACTCGTTGGCCGAATGTTCTTACGATCTGGGTCTCTCGGCATTCGATGTTAAAAACATAAATTTATAACATATGTAAAACTCATGCTGATTGGTTACTGAACGTCGTCGGATATAAAGATTTACTAAAGAGCCTTTTATTTTTAAACCAATCGCCTCTATGGACATAGCGCCTCATTAGCATATCGGACGATTACGTCATATGACTGCTACATTCATTGGTGGGTGAACGTACGTACAGTATTTTGTACGTACATATTTTTTAAACATATTTTTTGTGCGCTTAACATTATGGAGATCAAATATGTTTAAAATCATGTAACGTTAGTGTTTTTTATTTCATTATAATCGAGAACAAAACTGCTGATCTAGAGCGATTTCCGCTCGAAAGATACTGCAATCTACCTATTTCCGATAATGGACAAGTCCAAACTTTTAGACCGCGTATGCTCATGAATAATTCATGAAGCTTGAACTTGAGCGCGCTGTGCGCGCGTTAGCACAGAAAATTGATTTAATGGGAATTTCAGTGCAAAACTGTTCCATATGTGGACATTTAATATGTTTACCCTTAAATGAATAGTTGAGTGCTGGTATAGAGAGCGCTGCACAAAATAATTGTGTATGAGAAAATGAAAATTCAAAAGAGCATACCAAATTATTTTTTTTAAATACACTTTATCATGTTGGTCAAAATCGGTTCAGAAATAGCTGAAATATTTGTTTTCAATACAATACACCACATCTACAATATTTTGTTTAAAACGGTTGAAACAGGGGCGTCGATCGGGGGGGGGGGGGGGGCAGGGGGCGGTCGCCCCCCCCCCCCCCCCCCATGAAAACATTGGGGGCGAACATTTCATTTCGCCGCCCCCCCAAAAAAAAAATTCCGAAAATGAGGAAGACAAACAAATCGAGTGATATAATTCCAAAGAGGGGGAATACACATTTATTTTTTTAGTTTGACTAACCCTAAAGGACTGTATTTATTAATTTTTTTTTTGTAGCGCGCATACAGTTTCTCATATTGCCAGTTGCGGGAACTCACCTTCCGAAATGTGTTGAGCAGTGTGATTTGTCAAGATGGTGTTCCAGAAGAGTTGGAGAAAACACAGACCGAGCTGTCATCGAAGCGCTTAACTCAACTCTTCCTTGCACACTCTCGCCGGATGAAATCGAAGGCAGTCATAGACCGGTGAAGCGTCGTGTCTCGGGTCCTGGAAACAAGAAGCCGAGACAAATTCTCATCAAGCTGTGCTCATACAAGAATAAAATCGATATCAGGAAAGTGAAGAGAAATCTGAAGAGAACCGGCCTGTACATAAAGACATAGTAGTTACTAGCAGGAACTGCGATGTCCTCATGAAAACTTTGCCTCATCCCAAAGTGGAAGCAGCGTGGTCAGTTGACGGGAGGATCCTAGCAGCGGCAAAAACCTGCAAAGAAGGCAATCAGATGATTAAAGTGATACATAACTTGGAACAATTAATTTCTCTATAGATTCCAGATGTGTTTTTTTATGATAAATTAGAAGCCAACAAGCAAGTTAACACGTATAAGTAATTAAATAGTTATTGGGCTCAAACATGATTGCCTACTGTATTAATTCTGTACGACTTGTACTTCAATTGAATTGGAATCATTACAGAGCCAAGCTGAGTGTAATGCAGATTATTGAAGCTGGTATCAAAAAAGGGAATATACAGGTCCTTTGGTATGATAGGTGATAGCCCGTGATAGTTTATCTTCTAAAACCCTCTTACATAGATAATCTCGATAATTATAAACACTGCAATCAAACTTTAAATAGGATAACCGAAGGAAACAATAATAGAAACTCAAAGTTTGATCACAGTCTGACAAGGGCTGAATCTGAATAATAATAATAGAGTCATATAATCATGGAATCAGTTCAACATTATACTTAAAGCCAGGATGATACTCTTTCTTGTAATAACTTTGGGACTTTGGATCATAGTAGATTATTGTGAATAATTGATATTTAGCAGCAATAATTGTTTTTTTCAATGCAATACTCAATGCTGCTCTTAGAACACTTGTATTGCGTTCTATATTAGTTTCCATTTGGACATAGATGCCCAGCAGAACCAGTGCTATATACTTTACTTTAATTTTCACAGATAACTCTTAATTTTGTATATGGTGTTAATACTAGTGCATAGTGAATTTGAAAAGTGCACATTTACCTAGTATATACCTGTATTTGTGTTCTCTGTTTTGTAATGTGTGTGTATTTACTCTTTGTTTGGTGTGCGTACATGTGTTCTTTGCAACCGGCAGAATTCTGATGAAGATTGTAACAATTGCTGTCTTTGTAATATACTTAATAGACCAAATGACTCTTTAGATTCCATTCATAATAGAGAATTTGGCACTGACAATATTATACCCCACACGAATTTTATACATTTAATGAACTATTTGATACAAGTAATCCACTATCTTTGTTCCATTTTAATTGTTGTAGCTTGAAACGTAATTATGATAATGTTTTAGAATGTGTTCAAACTGTTAAGAGGCCTTCACTGAAACTTGGTTGAAAGATGGTGATGATGAACATTATTCTCTTCCTCAACATTCATTTATTAGTAATTGTTGACATGAAAAAAGAGGAGGTGGTGTAGGGATATTTATTCATGATGATATCAAATTTTAAAGAAGAATAGATTTAGATGTTTGTAATGAAAGTATTTGTATTTAAGTATATAATAAGAAAAACGAATTATATAATTGGAGTTGCCTTCTTCTTTCGTATCCGACATCTACACAAGTCCAGAATATAAGATATTTGGCCATGACTTTGCACATCGCAGGTCCTTCTCATTTGCAGCCATCAAATCTTCTTGACTACACTGTTCCTCAGGGTTAGGACATTGAAGGAGGTGATGCATGGTTTGTGATGTGCCACAGTCGCAATTAGTGTGGTCATCATCTGTATATCCCCACTTTTTCATTGTGACTTTGCACCGACCTATCTCTGTGCGAAGTCGGTTGAGGGACTTCAATGTCTTCCAGTCTTGCTTGTGTCCTGGGGGTAACTGCTCCTTAGTAGGAAGAGTTAGCTTGTCATGATGGCGGTTATTGCTGCGCCTCTCCTCCCATAGTCTACATCTGGCCACCTGTGGGGATTCGGTCAGAGGTTGGACAGAGTGTAGGAAGCTTTTCCTTGATTTGAGCCGTTTTCTCTATCTCATTGGTATCGCTGTTCTGAGTGGATATGCCGAGATCGTCAGCATGGATGAAACTCCTTGTGCCTGGTGAGACAGGTTGGTCGTTCGTGTAGATGTTGAACAGGCCTAGAAATGTTCATAAGTCCAATGTTTTTCTTACTATTCATGTTCTAAATGGTTTATAGAGAAAATTCAGCTGTGTTGCCACCTCGGCAACATTGAGCAATTTTGTTTATAAGCATTATAAATATAATGAGCTAATTTGCATATTTCTGAAATAAGGTCAGGGGTCATTTGCTATCTAGGAATAGTGCAAACATAATGAAAACTATTATTCAAAGGTGTGTTGGTGTAAGGAATGCATTTCCAGTGCCCATTTACATTTGCCATATGGGCAACACCCTGAAACGCACTGCGTATTCCCTGATTTGAAATAAATAACAAATAATGTACCATTGTAAAGGGAAATCATTATGCATTGCAATAACACTAAAAGGACAAAATACAATTTGACAATAAAAGTGATATAATCGATCAAAGTTGAGTTTCCGAACTTGTTTTGAGGGGTTTAGAAAACAATTTTCAAGAGTATATACAAACATCTAAAACATCTACACACAGCTGCCCCTAATTTGCATATTTATGAATATTATTGGTTTTTGGTAGTTTAATCCATTCATGAGCAAAACGTACAGGATTTTATGTTTCAATCATGTTCTACATATGAATTAAAGATATTTCAGCTTTATTTCCACCTTGGCAACAATCAGCAATGCATATAATTAGCATAATTAGGTTTTCACCTAATTTGCATATTCCCAGAAATCAAGTAAAAGTATTGTGAACCCGAAAACTAAAAATTACGAGTAATACCTCTTTTCCAAGGTTTTGGGGGGCAACAAATCCATTTCTGATACTTAATTCGACATAAAACCATGGCAACCCACATAAATCAAAGATGGCCGCCTTTGGCTTTTGTAAGGAGAGAATGTTATTTGTCTGTTTGATCGCATTTATTCAATACATGTATTATTTTTTACTGTTAAGACCAAACTAAATTATGAGTCCAGTATTCTAGTTGCTTATTCCAATGATTGAAAAAAGAAAAAAGATCATCCTGAGCTTTTATAACCAAAAGAAGGAATACATGTATCCTAGCTCGACTAATTTTGGGATCGGCCATCTTGGATTTATAAGGGTTGCCGTGGAGATATGTCGAATTAAGTATCATAAATGGATTTGTTGCCCTCCTACACCTTGGAAAAGTGGTATTACTCGTAATTTTTAGTTTTCGGGTTCACAATATACAATATACGATTTTACTTGATTTCTGGGAATATGCAAATTAGGTAAAAAACCTAATTATGCTAATTATATGCATTGCTGATTGTTGCCAAGGTGGCAACAAAGCTGAAATATCTTTAGTTCATATGTAGAACATGATTGAAACATAACATCCTGGTACGTTTTACTCAGGAATGGATTAAACTACAAAAATCCAATAATATTCATAAATATGCAAATTAGGGGCAGCCATCTTGGATTTCAGGGCGTTGCCGATATGGAAAATGCAAATCGGCACTGGAAATGCAGTTCTTACCCCAAAACACCTTTAAATAATAGTTTTCATTATGTTTTCACTATTCCTAGATAGCAAATGACCTCTGACCTTATTTCAGAAATATGCAAATTAGCTCATTATCTTTATAATGCTTATAAAAAAAATGCTCAATGTTGCCGAGGTGGAAACAAAGCTGAATTTTCTCTATAAACCATTTAGAACATGAATAGCAAAAAAAAACATTGGACTTATAAATGTCTCCAGGTCTAATACAGGACATATAGAACCGTGTACTGGACTATATTGTTTTCTGGAAATATTAATTCCCATCTAGGAATTGAAAATGTGGTCAATACATTGATTTTATATTATTTCATTAAAATACACACCATTAAAAGTGAATATGTGTGTTAAACAAATAACAAATACATAAACATCATATTTTGTTGCATTAATGATATGCATGAGTCTTGCATGAATATGCACATTTTATATGGGTCTGTTGGTTTCTATGGGTTCTATGGGTCCTATGGGTTTCTATGGGTCCTATGGGTTTATATGGGTCCTGTGGGTTTCTACGGGTCCCTATGGGTCCTATGGGTTTCTATGGGTGAGAGTTTCTTTTGGTCCTAGTGGTTTCTATGGGTTTTTATGGCTTTTATTTTCTGGGTTTCTGTTAGTCCCATAGAAACCCATAGAAACCCATAGAAACCCATAGAAACCCATAGAAACCCATAGGATTTTCCTATGGGTTTTCTATGGGTTTCTATGGGTTTCTATGGGAACTTCGACTTGGGACAGTAAATAGTGCAATACGAGATGTTAAACGTAATTACTATGATGCTGAATTTAAATATGCTTTGTATGATGCAAGAAAAACAGAGTGTATAATAAATGAAGTATTGAATAAGAAAATATATAAGGACCCTATTAAGGAAATTGAGCATGAATGACATGTTATATTAATTTTGTTAAGGTTGAAATGTCTCATTTGTTTAATGATATTGGAAAGAAAATTCATGATAATGTACATAACTCAGGAGATGGTACTCGTTTTTTCAATAATTATTTGCATGGACATTGTTTGGAAACTTTAATTTGTATTCCAATAAATTCGACATTATTATTATTGTTTTAAATGTAGATGTAAATAAATCAGCAGGGTCTGATGGAATTAAACCTAAAGTGTTAAAATGTTACATCTATGCAATTGTTTCTCCTTTGTGTAATATTTGTAATTGTTCTCTTGAGGAAGGTGTTTTTCCTAGTGCATTAAACATTGCAAAGATCATACCAGTTTTTAAAGGAGGTAGTAAAACTGTATCGACTAACTATAGACTTGTTTCTGTTTTATCATAACCATATCAAATTGTATATAGTAAATTGATATATTTTGTTGATAAACACAATAATTATGTTATACAGTAAACAATTTGGATTTATAAAAGGATACAGTACTAATCATGCCCTCATTGATTTTACAGATAAACTTGCCAAAGCCTTTGAGCAAAAAGAAACAGTTATAGGGCTTGTTTTAGATTTGTCAAAGGCATATGATTGTATTGATAATTATATTTTATTACAAAAACTTAATTGTTATGGAATAATAGGTATCGCATTAAAATGGTTTCAAAGTTATTTAAGTCATAGGACACAGTATGTATGTACAGATGGTCATAATTCTCAGTATATAAATATTTATGTTGGTGTACCTCAGGGATCTAATCTGGGACCTCGTTTGTTTTTGCTTCATGTCAATGATCTGCAATATGTAAGTGATGTTTTATCTGTACTTTTGTTTGCTGATGATACCAGCCTAAATGTGTCGGGTAAAGATGAAGTACATTTAAATGACGTAATTAATGTAAAAATGGGTAAAGTGCAATCATGGTTTATAGCCAATAGACTCCAAATTAATTACAGTAAAACATGTTAAATAATAATAGACCACATAATTTAGATATTAATGCAGATTTGATAAATATTCAATTAAATGGAGTTGTATTAAAGCAAGTAAAATGTAATACATTTATTGTTTTTTTATAAATACAAAATTAAGTTGGAATGAGCATATTAGTTATATTTCTTTAAAATTGTTGGAGAATAGTTGGTGTATTAAATCATTTGAAGTAAACTTTGCCTTTGCGAATTTTAGTGAATAGGCCTATATATAAAAGTATGGTTATATCACATTTAAGTTATTGTAATATTGTATGGGGCAGTTGCTCATTTTATGTATTATATTTTATGTAAATATTAAATGTATAATTTGTATGACATAATTAAATTGCAGACTGCATGTTGTATGTATTCATATTTTAAAAAGTTATTACCTCCCCTTTTGTAATGGATATTTGAAATATGATATGGATGTTAATGTGTATAAATCAAGAAATTCACATAAAATATATACTCCGTTCTGTAAACATAAATTTTCTAGATCGATTATTACTTATCAAGGTGCGATAGTGTGGAATGATTTGCCTGATGAATTGAAACAGTATCCAACTGTAGGTAATTTTAAAAGGAATTTTAAAGGATTATTAAATAATTCGTCATTACAATAGATGTATAATAAAAACGCCTGCTTTGTATGTGTTTGTAGGTGTTATGTGTGTTTTGTAATTAATTGTTATGTTCATTTCAATAAGTTGTAGCTAAAAAAGGGAAAGGCCTTGACAGGCCAATGGCCTTTCCTTCATATCCTCTACGGCTTATTATTACTATTTTATCATGTCCTTGTATTGCTGTGTGTAGATGTTTTAGATGTTTGTATATACTCTTGAAAATTGTTTTCTAAACCCCTCAAAACAAGTTCGGAAACTCAACTTTGATGGATTATATCACTTTTATTGTCAAATTGTATTTTGTCCTTTTAGTGTTATTGCAATGCATAATGATTTCCCTTTACAATGGTACATTATTTGTTATTTATTTCAAATCAGGGAATACGCAGTGCGTTTCAGAATGGAGGACGGTCAGAAGTCAAATGTCGCAAAATGGGCCGAAAGTATTCAGTTGGGAAATTTGACTCTGTATTGTTTAATGTTAAAGTTGTATCGAAGATTGTAGCGTGTTCAAATGATTTATACTTATCAAAGTTGGTATCATGTTAAAGCCCATGTGTCTATCTTTTCAAGACGGTTATGTCCGTAACAATTGTATTAACAGGTTAAGTACGGTACAGCTGAATTTTGGGAGGGCCGAAAGTGAAATGTTGCAAGATGCATTTTTTTTTGTGAAATTGAAGGCGTTGCATCGAAAAACAACTATTGGAGGAGATGTTTTAGGGTTTTAAATTGCATAATCATCAGTGAATTTAGCATCATGTGAAAGCGTGTTTATGTTTCCTTAAAATCATGTCTCACCTGTAATAATTATGCTATTGGGGTGTGTGCAGTAAAACCGGATATGGGGGTCTATAAATGCTATGAATTTAAGACCGTGGCTTCTTGTTTCAAGATTCCGGTAAGATATTGTTGTAGTAATCATAACTCTTATCATCATTACGTTTTGCACTATCGGAAAGCTCGATAATTTACCTTTAATATGATGTCTTATTTGCTATGATTATGCTGAATGTGAGTATGTAATACAGGAAACTCGCACACTTGATGTATTCAAAATGTTTCAAATTTCTCTAAACCCACGCAAACTGGCCAGACCTGGCATATTAGCGCCCTCTTTCACCGTGTAGGTATGCCCTTATTACCACGTATCAAACGGTAGAAAGTCGAACTAGCATGCAACGTGTCATGTTGAGCCCCGTGCATTTAGAGGTACTACACACATCTCAAGCACATAACCATTATGAATGGGGCATTATTTCATTGACAAATTAACACGCTTTAACATAATGTTGAATTTCACAATAATTATGTAAAGTAAAGTACCAAGATATCCCCACAAAAAGTAGTTCTTGGATGCAACGCCTTCAATTTCACAAAATCAAATGCATTTTGCTTACATTTTGCTGTCGATTCAGGGCTCCCCAATATTCACCTTAATTGTACCTACCCGGCTTTCATAATTATGCCAAGTGAGGTGTCATTGGAAAGATAATTAAACAGGCTTTTGTCTGATTCCATATTCAACAGTATCTCTTCGAGCCGGAAGGCCTGGAACCTTCTTCGACATCTTGGAGCAGCAACCCCGGTTCAACATCAACCTCCTAAAGTAACAGCAAATGCTGTTGCTTCACGCCTGCTCCTCAATTCCAAGGTACCTTCTACAAAGGCATCACGTAAAGAAGTCAAGAAGAACCTTTCCAAGTCCTACTCAACATCAGCTAAGACTTCCCCACTTGCAAGACCTTACACTAGAGAAGATGTCGACATTGGTCTCTCATCCACAAAATCAGGGAAAGCTGCGGGAATTGATGGAATCTACCCAGAATTCCTGAAGAACCTTGGACCAAAAGGCCGCGGCTGGCTGGCCTCATTCTTCACATACATCCACTCTTCCGGAGTTATCCCAAAGGCTTGGAGAGAGGCTAAATTGATTGCGATCATCAAACCAGGGAAACCTGCGAACGACCCTGCAAGCTACCGTCCCATCTCTCTTCTGTGCACATCCTACAAACTGTTCGAGCGCCTCCTTCTAGTCAGGCTTAGCCCATTGGTAGAACCTGTGCTACCAAAGGAGCAAGCAGGCTTCAGACCGAAAAGGAGCTGTTCCGACCAAGTCCTAGCCCTCACTACCTACATCGAGGCAGGATATCAGCGCGCCCTCAAAACGGGCGTGGCACTGATTGACCTCTCATCAGCCAACGACACTGTATGGAGACATGGCCTGCTACTCAAAGCGTCCCGCATCTTCAAGTGTCAGACAACCATGCGCATCCTTGCTTCCATACTCAGCAACAGAAGATTCAGAGTTTCACTTGGAGGACAAACAAGCTCGGCTAGAACCCTCAAGACGGCCTCCCTCAAGGATCTGTCTTGGCCCCGATGCTTTTTAACATCTATGTAAGTGACATGCCGGAGACCACGTCCAGGAAATTTGCGTATGCAGATGACCTTGCACTAGCTACCCAATCCACCGATTTCAACGTACTTAGCAGAACCCTCACCGAGGACATGAAGAAGATGGAGGACTACTTCACCTACTGGCGCCTTCGTCCCAATCCCAATAAGACTACAACCACTGCCTTCCACCTCAGTAACCGACAAGCGAAAACAGAACTGAATGTCACCTTCTGTGGCAAAACAGTTAAGCATGAAGAGTTCCCCAAATACCTTGGAGTTACTCTGGACCGCAGCTTCACCTATCGCGAACATCTCAAGAGGGTTTCTGGAAAACTGAAGACCAGAGTCAACATTATCCGGAAGCTTGCAGGAAATAGCTGGGGTTCAGGCACACAAACCCTCCGAACAGCCTGCATAGCTCTAGTGTACTCTGTTGCAGAGTACTGCTCACCAGTGTGGACAGAGAGCTGCCATACCAAGAAGGTAGATGTAATCTTGAACTCGGCTATGAGAATAATTACTGGCACCCTTAAGTCAACACCTCTTCAATGGCTACCTGCTCTCTCCCACACCGCTCCCCCTGGTGTACGCAGACAGGAGATAATGCGCAAGGAACTACACCGCACCTCCACCAACCCAGACCTACCTATCAACGAAGACCTAGGAAACCTACCCAAAATGCGCCTCAAATCACGGACACCCTTTTGGACTTCTGCAAAGTCTCTAGAAGAGTTTGACCTGAAAGGAGAATGGCGCAAAACCTGGGCAGAGTCCGACTTCCCTAACCATGACCTTGTACAGGACCCTACGTCAGAGCCAGCAGGGTTCAACCTCCCCAGAAAGCAATGGGTGACTCTGAACAGGATAAGAACACTCCATGCAAGGTCAGCCCATCATCTCCATCGATGGAAAATGAAAGACAGCCCTGCATGTGACTGCGGGAACCCAGACCAGACAGTGAAGCATGTGGCAAACGACTGCCCTCTCCGATGTTTCCCTGATAGTTTTGAGGGGATTCATCAGACAACAGATGCTGCTCTGACCTGGCTGAGAAACCTAGACTTGAATTTATAAATGTGCATATATGTCATACGAAACAAACAAGTATCTCTTCATTGACAATATATTCATCGTCGAAAGAATGTGAACTTGAGAAAGACCGTGATACGGGTGTCAGACCTTCCAACTGAAGTTTGTTGGCGTATTTTGTGACATTTCACTTCTGACTTTTCCCCATTCTCAAGTATACTGCGCATACCTCATGCTCGTGATGATTACGAATTTGGTATCATTTTAAAGAGGTATACACACCCTTTCAAGTGATACCAAATATAACGATTATGATTTCATAATAAAAAAAATATATAATCGATCAAACTTGAGTTTCCGAACTTTTTTGAGGGGTTTATATTGTTTCCTATGTATATATATGTTGATGTATTCTTAATGTGAAATAAACTGAACTTGAAACGCACACTATAAATAGCACACCGCCACAGAAAGAAAAACAAATCTGAAATATATATGTCAGTCAATTCGGTCCATATGCGCTGAACGCAAATCTAATTAGAATACAATAATAATAATGTTTCGATTTATATAGCGCCTAATATCATGTACCCCACATTTGAAAGTGGAGGAGATTGTCCCCCTCCATGTATGTTTAGTTCCATACTTATATACTTCATACTACATGTAATTTATCAGGTGTGCACCACATCGCACAAGTTCACGGCAAACAAAATACAAAAGCTCCCTCCCCCGCTCGGTCGCTTCGCTTCCTCGCAATGTCTCCCCTCCTCTTTTGAGAAGTTGTTCACGTATGGGAGCCCAATGCCCTAGACTATATCGATGGCTCTAGAGTCTAGATGTATACAGGATCACGTGGATCCATATTATGCAAGGCTCAATCTTTTCCTTGATATGCCCTTTAAAAATACCTTACGAGTAGGTTTACTATTTTGTACAATTTTTATACAAATTTCGACCACCCCCCCCCCCCCCCCCCGATCGCAAAAATGGATCGACGCCAATGGGTTGAAACATCTCGTTTTAAATGATAGCAGACTGCTAACTTCGTTATTTTTAATGTAATGTTCATTTAGGTCATGATGGAGTTATAACTATTTACCCAGGGGGCAAACACCCATTTTTTTCGGATATCAGCTTTTGCCTGTTGTAAAAGGTTGGTGGCCAGAAATTGCTTCTAGGACCTTCTAGGAACACAATCTAGGTGGACAACCTCGCGGACAAGCTGCTCGAAGCCCACAGAATGAGTTTTAAGAAAATCACCCCTACTGTAGCTATATGGTTGGTTTAGGCCTTAGGGGTCATGAAGTCCCGATCTCACATTTTTCATGATTACACCACGATGCTTGATGATATCTGCTTGTAAATTCAGGGACGTCTTCCTTAGATTCCTGCGCATCATATGATACCAAATTTGAGCATATTGCATATTTGCTTGTTGTAAAGAATGTTGTTAAAGCGTGATGCGTCACACATGGAAGTGACATTTTTAATGGAGCGTTTATGTATAAAAAGCAAATATAGTACCAATAATTAAAAACAATGATATATTTTGATCAGTACAAACTAAATGTGCATCAAAATAACTTTAGATATATGTTTACCATGAAATCAACTGGTTAAAAACACTAAACAATAAAGAACATAAGCAATAAAAACAAAAAAATACATAAGAATTTGAATCTGTTCATGTAATTATTTCTTTAGATCTCTTCAAAATTACATTCACTGATACAAAAATGCATCAAAACATAATAAATTAACTTTGTTAGTGTTCCATGAATCAGACACAATAAGAGTTGTGGAGTAGGGAGGGTGGGGGGGTGGGGGGGGGGCATGACCAAGCCTTATTGTCAGTGGACTCCACAACCGTATTAAAATTATTCACATTTTAGTATTATGATGGATTTAGTGTGGTCAGGAGACTAAATAAATAGTCTCTATTTGTAGTTGTCTTTAATATTTTTGAGCTCAGATTACAGGATACTATTACAGCCGTGGATTGTTGTGAAATGTTTACCCAACAAAGCTTTCTATGACCTACGATAACAACCAGGTTGGACAATTTAACTGCTGAAAGTATGAAGTGAAAATTGAAAAGTGCCCTTTCTATATATGTATACTAACCCTACTTTCTGAAATACGCATACATATTTTGAATGAGAGAACCAGTTATAAAACAAAAGTCCATTATTCCAGATAATAATATCTACAAAGCCAAACGAGCAAATACATGCAAAACATACAATGTAAATTGTAGTTTCGGCAAAACATGGTATTATCGCTTTCTGTGAATGATCTTTTCAATTTCTGAATCGCCAACTGATATCACAGATTTCCGTGAATTTTCTATTCATTTTCTTAGTCACCAGCTGCTATCACTGATATCCGCGAATGTTATATTCATTTTCTAAGTCACCAGCTGCTATCACTGACATCTGCGAATGTTCTATTCATTTTCTGTGATAGCCCCAGTGCTACAATCATATCATGGATAGGTAGGTATGCATTATGGGCTGTCCTCACCCACATTTCTCTCTGTCGACTTCATCATTCTTGAGACTGTAGAGTGTGTGGAGTATGACCCGTGTATCAGCCTCCTGTTGTGTAGATTCAAGGGCTGGAACTTTCACCACAGATCCTCCTGTGAGGAGCACACTTTTTGTTTCTTCTTTGAATCCGCCACCAAGGTACAAATGAGTTTGGCCAAGAGAAGGTTCACGCTGTTCATTCTCACACCACCTTTCACACAGGAAGCTCAGAAGGTTCGCCTTGTTCGCTGATACAGAGAAAAACTCCTGTGGATCAGGAGCTGTGTACTGGCCACTGACTTCATATACCTTGGCTAATTTGGATCGGGTATACCTCTATTCCTGCTCAGCAGACTTCAGGCTGGCTCCACTGTATCTGTCGCAACAAAAGTGTATGATCTCGGTACCAACAGGAACATCTTTCAGCAACAGATTTGTGTACCGTTCGGCGATTGCTTCAAATGTTTCCCCTTTGTGAAATGACCAGCGCCGTATGGCGCACATTGCATCAACAACAACTGCTGTTTTGTTGTCATCTTGAGGCAAATCGGAAACACATGTCACTTTGGTTTCCTCTTTTAAGACCTTCACCAGGCTAGCCTTGGTACCACTTCTCATACTGCCGTTTTCCTTGAACAAAGATGGAGGACTATTACTGCACTCATGCTTCCCTATGAAATCAACAATGTCGAGTTGTCCACCACTAGCGCAGTCTTAGTGGCAGAGATACCTCTAGTTACCCATGCTTCACCGGCAAGAAAGCATGGCTCAAGAGCAGCATGAAACGAAACACACCTGCAGTGGTAGACTATGGTGACAACCAAGCAAATGCCATAACAGGCGACCTCATCACCCAGGCACGAAACTGACCATATATGTGCATGTACACCACCAAAAGCGATCAATTTGAAGATTCTGATCTTGGAAAATTGAGAGCCTACAAGTTCTTGAACAACAAGTCAACTCTCCTGAAGCTGCTGCCTCCCACAGAAGATGCTTTCCTCTTGTACCTAAAGAGAGCTGCTCATGCGACCATCATTGACAAGAATGCGCACATCGCCAAGCCAAGCATTCCATCGTGTACAGAGTTCGGATGGTCCTTGACTGATGGGAAACCAATTCCAGTGCCATCTACACAGCAAGCCTGGCCTGAATCGATGGAAAAGACAATATCGTGTGGATGTGTCAAGGGATGCCAGAAGAACTGTTCTTGCTCAAAGAAGGCGGTTCCATGCAACATAGGCTGCCGTTGTCAGGGCCTAGAAACCAAGTGCAGAAGGGTGCAGTGCACTGCTATAATGGAAAGCAGTGATAGCAGCAGTGACTCAGAAAATGAATAGAACATTCGCGGAAAGCAGAGATTGCAGCTGGTGACTCATTCGCAGATATCAGTGATAGCAGCTGGTGACTTAGAAAATGAATAGAACATTCGCAGATATCAGTGATAGCAGCTGGTGACTTAGAAAATGAATAGAACATTCATGGATATCAGTGATAGCAGCTGGTGACTTAGAAAATGAATAGAACATTCGCAGATGTCGGTGATAGCAGCTGGTGACTAAGAAAATGAATAGAACATTCGCGGATATCAGTGATAGCAGCTGGTGACTTAGAAAATGAATATAACATTTGCGGATATCAGTGATAGCAGCTGGTGACTAAGAAAATGAATAGAACATTCGCGGATATCAGTGATAGCAGCTGGTGACTTAAGAAATGAATAGAAAATTCGCGGAAATCTGTGATATCAGTTGGCGAGTCAGAAATTGAAAAGATCATTCACAGAAAGCGATAATACCATGTTTTGCCGAAACTACAATCGTTTGGCTTGGTAGATATTATTATCTGCAATAATGGACTTTTGTTTTATAACTGGTTCTCTCATTCAAAATATGTATGCGTATCTCAGAAAGTAGGGTTAATATACATGTATAGAAAGGGCACTTTTCAATTTTCACTTCATACTTTCAGCAGTTAAATTGTCCAACCTGGTTGTTATCGTAGGTCATAGAAAGCATTGTTGGGTAAACATTTCACAACAATCCACGGCTGTAATAGTATCCTGTAATCTGAGCTCAAACATATTAAAGACAACTACAAATAGAGACTATTTATTTAGTCTCCTGACCACACTAAATCCATCATAATACTAAAATGTGAATAATTTTAATACTGTTGTGGAGTCCACTGACAATAAGGCTTGGTCATGCCCCCCCCCCCCCCCCCCCACCCTCCCTACTCCACAAATCTTATTGTGTCTGATTCATGGAACACTAACAAAGTTAATTTATTATGTTTTGATGCATTTTTGTATCAGTGAATGTAATTTTGAAGAGATCTAAAGAAATAATTACATGAACAGATTCAAATTCTTATGTATTTCTTTGTTTTTATTGCTTATGTTCTTTATTGTTTAGTGTTTGTAACCAGTTGATTTCATGGTAAACATATATCTAAAGTTATTTTGATGCACATTTAGTTTGTACTGATCAAAATTCATCATTGTTTTTAATTATTGGTACTATATTTGTTTTTTATACATAAACGCTCCATTAAAAATGTCACTTCCGTGTGTGACGCATCACGCTTTAACAACATTTTTCACAACAACCAAATATGCAATATGCTCCAATTTGGTATCATATGATGCGCAGGAATCTAAGGGAGACGTCCATGAATTTACAAGCAGATATCATCAAGCATCGTGGTGTAATCATGAAAAATGTGAGATCGGGACTTCATGACCCCTAAGGCCTAAACCCACCATATAGCTACAGTAGGGGTGATTGTCTTAAAACTCATTCTGTGGGCTTCGAGCAGCTTGTCCGCGAGGTTGTCCACCTAGGTTGTGATCCTAGAAGGTCCTATAAGCCATTTCTGGTGGCCAACCTTTTACAACAGGCAAAAGCTGACAAACTCTCTTTGCCCCCTGGGTAATTAGTTTATAACACACTAAGCTTTCCTGATTTACACATAATATCGTCAAAGCTCGTTTTGGACGTGTTTGTAATAATGCTCAGGGGACAGTATATATTTGGTTTACATGAAGAAACAATTGGTGAGGTAATGAAAGAGTAAATGTAATATACATAGAAGTTTAAGCTTCAACTAACCTTAATGTGTAGACTGGCAAGCTTTCGTCCCCAACTAGAGATTTTCTCAAGCCGAATGAGTTGAACTCATCGCATCATTTGGTTTGTATTGCGCTGTAACCAATTGGGTAAATATTGGTGAAAGGGCGTAGCCGGCATCTCTTTTCAGAAATGGGTTAAGTCTCTTTATCCAGATAGCCTCTTTAAATTTTCTTGGCCAGAAGTTTGTTTCAAAGTAAATAATCTCTTTGCTTCCTTCCATACAATGCTGTGTATATTATTCAGAGCATGTTCAGCCATGGCTGAATGATTTGGATTGTTGAGTGTTAGGGCTCTTTTATGTTATTTTAATGGGATAGTTGAGTTTTGGTGGAGAGGGCGCTACACATAATATTTTTTGTGTGAGATAATAAAAAAACTGAGTGTAAAATTTGAAAGAGCATAATATTTTAGTGACAGAATAAACTTTATTTGATCAAAATCGGTTCAGAAACGGTTGAAATATCTATAAACGTAGCCATTTGTAATACAATGTGGGATTATCTCTCTAATCATTATTTTTACGAACCTTCACATGCACAATATTTTTTTTCATAATGGTTAAAACCAATGTGTTTTAGAGAGCGCCATCTTGAGTTTGAACGCCTCTGTTTGAATGATAAAATGCTTTTTACTCAGTCGTTTGTAATTTTGAATTCCATTCAAGCATTGTAAAGTTATAACTATTAGTTTTTAATGTAATGGTGCAGGTTTCGGTTACTTACTAAAATTAAGTTTGACTAAAACTGTACTTTCTTTACCAGAACTTAACTATCCCTTTAAATCTGTCTTTTAGTGTTCTCCCAGTCTCCCCAATGTATGGGTTATCACAATCGCTACATTCAATTTTGTAGATAACCCCTGTTCTGTCTTCAATTAGATATTTATCCCTTGGGTGCACTAACTTTCTCCTTAGTGTGTTAGAGCTTTTGAAACACACACTAATCTCCCTGCTGGAAAAGGCCCGTTTCAGACGAGATGCTATCGAGTTTACTAAGGGTAGAACTACTCTCTGTGTTTTGTTGTCCGATTGTTCTTTGGGTTCAGCCGTCAAATCATTCTTTGCCCTTCTTCTGGTCCAAGCAGGATATCCACACCCTGCCAATGCATTGTCAATGTGTTCTAATTCAGTTTGGAGAGCTGTATTGTCTGATGTTACATTATGAGCTCTCAAGTGCAAAGATCTGGCAACTCCTATTTTTGTGCTGAGGGGGTGGTCCGATTCAAAGTTAGTCTAGGTTCTATACTCTGTGTACACCTTTTCCCCATACATCGCGTAACCCTGTGAACTGTGCGCCCGGTAGATCTGTCGGACACAGAGTACAGGAAAGATTGACAAGGCTTTTGATTTCGTGAACATTTTCACGACGGGCATTAGTCTTCAATACGAGTTACATTATGAACATTGTTCTCTGTGAATAATACAATTATGATCAAAGCGAGAATCTCAGTGTCAAATGATATTGTGTTTCATTAGTGGGTGTATGAAAAGGGAAAACAACATTGATTACAAGTTGTTTTACAATAAACTATACAGGGTGGCCCACAAATAACGGAACGGGGTACTTGCCATACTAAAGACTCATGATGCCCGCCATACTGCATCGAGTAACAATCAACCGTGCACCATTGTGAGTGTGCGTTCAGCTGTGTATAGAGAAGAAAGGGTACTAAGTACTAACGATGGCGCACGCTCACGTTACTAGTTGCTATGACGGGCATCATGTGTCTTCATTATAGCAAGCACCCCGTTCCGTTATTTCTGGGCCACCCTGTATAAAGTTTGAAGAAAAAGATATTCGGCTGACATTTGTAATTTGGTATGCAAACGCAGACTACGCTCTAAACTCACTCGATTACATCAGTAATAGGGCCATTCTTGGTCACGTGTGTGACCCAAAATATGAATTTTTAAAAAATAGGATGCTAATATTTCAGTAAGTATAGGAGGTATGATGATGTGAACTTCAAATATGACTTGCATGTGTTGAAGTCTTTCAAGTGTAACACGAAATATTTTATTTAGATTACTTTACCCAAGGACAGAGGTTAAATGGCATCGGTCACGTGTGTGACTTTGCACGAGAGCATTTTTGAAGAAATTTTTTAAAACTCACTTTCAGTTTGGAAATCCTGTGAGATATGAAAAGCTTAAATGTTCATATTAGTATCAGACAACAGGTATATATATGTTAGTAAGAAAATGGTACAAAAACATTTTTTACTCAAACAATTGTTTAATGTATGTTATTATGTGGGGATGTCTGGGTCACGTGTGTGACATTTTGGCCTGGTCACGTGTGTGACATGTGCAATGTGAATGGAAATGGGAATTTTACAAATATCAGGTTTAGATAATTACATAGAGTTCAATTGTCACAAAGTTGGTATCAACATGTACATGAGAGTAAAAGAAATAAGCTAGCTTGATTATTTTTGGAGTTATTAATTTTGTTGAATTATTGAAATATGTAAATTTATGCAAATGAGTAAGAAATTTTCAAAATTTAGTATAAAATATACATTTTATAAAACCTTAGAAATTGATCTTTCTAATAATGGAATAAAACAACTGAAAAAACAAACTTCATTTTTTTCCAAAAAAGTTTCACTTTTCAAAGAATGGCCCAATAGCGATCACGATATTTTGACTGTGAAGCCAGGTACCATACGTTCTGTACTGTGTGTATAATATGTATTGCTGATTGCTGTATTGCATTTATTGCATGCACACGTCACATGTACGTACACACGTAGGTAGTACACGTGTGTTGCATGTTATATGAAAAGCATGCTAACCTGTTGATCGCTGTATACTGCATATACTGCGTGTCGCGTTATCCATCATCTTGAGCGGCGGAAAGTGTCTATTAATTGTATTATTTTCTTAATATATAATGGTATGAATGAACCATAATAACCTCCTGGGTTTTAGGGTTTTTATTAAATATGAACAAACAATGGGACTAGTGTCGGGAGGGGGGGGGGGGGGAAGGGGGAGGGCATAACAAGGTTTCATGGATGGCTAGGGGGAGCCCCCGGGGGGGGGGGGGGCGAGCGGTGGTCTGGATAAGGGAATATAAAGCAATTTATATTATAGGGGTTTTTAAAAATTAAATATGAGCAAACTATGGGACTAGTGTCGGGAGGGGGGAAGGGGGAGGGGATAACAAGGTTTCATGGATGGCTAGGGGGAGCCGGGGGGGTAACCCTGACCCTCCCCCTTCCCCCTCCCGACACTAGTCCCATATATAGTTGTTCATATTTAATACAAATTAAAAAAAAAATCAAAAAATCAAACCAAGGAGGTAATAATACTGCTTTATACTCACTCCCTTATCAAACTCAGAGACCAGCTGCAAAGAGCGTTATATAGTGGCCCTCTTATGATGTGTTTGTTAGTTTGCCAACAGGGTTTGGTAAGAGCGTTGTTTTTCTTGGAGCGCCATTGTGTTTTGGCCATCTGAATGACGAGCAGAGTAACTTTGCAATTGTGATTATGGCTATCAAGGCTCTCAATCTCATTAAGGATCAAATGGACAAATGTCAGAGGCTTCAAATTGGTGCTGCAGATCTCAGTGGAGGATTCACTGATGATATTCGGGAAATGTTGTGCGAGGGGAAGATACAGATTTGTTTCACTTCTCCAGAGTTCCTCACTGGAGAAGAAGGAAG
>JBAMJV010010611.1:0-29059 GCA_037951105.1 Echinarachnius parma | reverse complement strand
ACTGCGAAGGGGTATAAGTCACCAGGCCATTCTCTCGATTAGTGCTAATAGAAAGCGGTTCCAGGAGTAGATAATCATAATGACTGAACGCGTCTGTAAACAAAAGAATGCACATATTATGCGCACACACATAAACACACATA
Organism: Echinarachnius parma; assembly: GCA_037951105.1. Classification (NCBI taxonomy): domain Eukaryota; kingdom Metazoa; phylum Echinodermata; class Echinoidea; order Clypeasteroida; family Echinarachniidae; genus Echinarachnius; species Echinarachnius parma. The sequence goes on along the minus strand of JBAMJV010010611.1, from coordinate 28,916 downwards.
CACACACACACACACACACACACACTTTTTTTTTTTTTTTTTTTTTTTTAAAGTGATTTTTATTTCTCCAAATTATTAACATAACATTTACAATTGAATAACATTTTAAATAATAAAAGTTTACATCTCAAGCGTACAAATCAAGTGTAATTCACAAAAATTAAACACAATGGAGATTTAACAATAGATACAAAGAAGTAAAACATGCTACTTCTCCCACCTCCACCGCCCCCCTCCCCCCACCCCGGAAATCTGCTCACATTCTTAAAAATAATGTTTACAAAATTCATACTTACATCAATTCTTTTTTAAATGTTACAAGCTCACGGGAGAAACATCACGTATAAAAAGTTTGTTCTTTCCATCTTATTCTAATTTTACCGTTTCCCATTTTTGTAAATGTAATCCTAATTTCCCCATTTTAGTTGCTATTCCCTTTTCCTGGTCCTTATAATCTAATAACAATTTCTGTATTTTATCAATATTTGGTAGAACACCCTCTTTTCTAAATATACAAATAAAATATATTTTACCATAAAAATAATGGTATTACAACATTTTATTCTATTTGAATTACCTGACAATCCAACAAATATATCCCGCCAATTTAAGTCCTTTATTTCATCTAACTCAAAACGTTGTATCAAAGCTTGCCATATCAATTTTACATTTAAACAAAATAAAAAATATATGCGAATATGTTTCCCTTTCCCGTTTACAGTACGAACACAAGTTATCTTCAACACATCCAAATCTAAATAGATGTTCTTTAGTGTAAATCGCCCCATGCATTAACTTAAATTGAAACTCTCTCTTTTTCCCAATCATTAATGTTATTCTTGGTCTAAAAAAACATTCATACATTTCTTTTTCTATAAAATTAAAATCTTTTTGTCCATCTCTTATCTGTAAATCATATGACTTTTGCACTTCTCTAATAAAATAATCATATATTTTTCTTGATGGTACATTAATATTATAATTTATTAAGTCTACCTCACAAAATTGTATCAAACCTGAATCATTTTTCCAATCCCTCGGAATCGCATGATATATATCAATTATTGTAAGCAAATTCTCACCTGTCATACCATGGTTCAAAAAGTACAATCCCTCGTTCTAATAATTCTTTATCAAATACCATCTTATTTGTTTTAATACATAATTGTTCCTATTATTAAAAATAATTGGATTCATACAACCATTAACATGCCTTAAATTATCAATCTCTTTCCAAGCTTTCAACATTTCCAAATAATAAGGTGGAATCTTTAACATAAACTTCATCTTTTTCATTTCATAATCACATAAGAAAATTAGCCTTCCTCCCACTGAACTTTAGCAATAATCAAAAAATAACTTCCATCCCAAATTTCTTTCTCCATATAATAATCGTTTCACCCACATTATCCGCTGCGTTCTAACAACATTTCAAAATTAATCATTTTTACTCCACCATACACACTTTTTTTTTTTTTTTTAGTAATTTTTATTCCTACAAATTAATACATTTACAATTGAATATACATAAACAAAATATGTCCAATGTGAACATCTTAAACAAAGAATACAACAAATTACAATTATAATGAAAGAAAGTATAAATAATTACCTTGCATACATAAACAATTACAAATCTTACATCACATAATTATAAACTACAGACGAATAATGATAATTGGAGGTTTTTAAGCTATGATAAAAAGAAGAAGAAAAAAACAAAAACAAACAAAGAAACAAACCCCCTCTACCCCCTACCTCCCCCCCGCCCCCCCCCCCCTGCACACTCACTCGCTCACATCTGCTCAGTAAAGATTCCTTTTAAAATGATTTTTTTTTTTTTACAAAATACATAATTATCAATACTTTTAAATGTGACAAGCTCACGGGAGAAATATCGTTTTATTCTAAACTGCCTTACAAATTAAATCTTATTATAATTTAACTGTTTCCCATTTTTGTAAGTGTAGCCCTAATTTCCCCATTTTAATTGCTATTTTCTCTTCTTGATCCTTATAATTTAATAAGAGTTTCTGTATGTTATCAATGGTTGGTAGTACACCCTCTTTTCTAAATACAAATAAAATATATTTTACCATAACAATTATAGTATTACACATTTTTATTCTATTTGAATTACCCGACAATCCAACAAATATATCGCGCAAATTTAAGTCCTTCAATTCATCTAACTCATAACGTTGTAGCAAAGCTTGCCATATCAATTTGACATTTAAACAAAACAAAAATATATGTGAATATGTTTCCTTTTCCTGTTTACAGTACGAACATAAATTATCTTCAAAAAATCCAAATCTAAATAAATGTTCTTTAGTATATATTGCCCCATGCAGCAACTTAAATTGGAACTCTCTCTCTGCTTCCCTATCATTAATGTTATTCGTGGTCTAAAAAAACATTCACTTAGTTCTTTATCTATATAATTATAATTATTTTGTCCATCCCTTATTTGTAAATCATATGACTTTTGCAATTCTCGAATAAAGTAATCATATATTTTTCTTGATGGTACATCCTTAAAACTTAATGTTTTTTCCAAAATATGTAAGTTTATATTATAATTAATTAAATCTACCTCACAAAATTGTATCAAACCTAGCTCATTTTTCCAATCTCTCGGAATCGCATGATATATATCAATTATTGTAAGCAAATTCTCACCTGTCATACCATGGTTCAACAAATATGCAACGGGTTTAACTTGTCCATTATCAATAATATGATTCAACATAACGATCCCTCGTTCGAATAACTCTTTATCAAATACCATCTTATTTTGTTTAATACATATGTTCCTATTATTAAAAATAATTGGATTCATACAACCATTAGCATGCCTTAAATTATCAATCTCTTTCCAAGCTTTCAACATTTCCACACACACACACACACACACACACACACACACACACACACACACACGCACACACACACACACACACACACACACACACACACACAAACACACGCACACGCACACACGCACACACACACACACACATACACACACACACACACAAATTAAACCAAATCAACAAGCAAATAGAATCAACTAGTTACTCGTCTCATATCAGTGCACACTGCACCCGAGACTCGGGGTTTAAACTATTGTCCGGGGTTTGAACATTGAAGTATATCACTAACGTTAGTGATATACTTCAATGAGTTTGAACTATTGTCCGGGGATAAGCAAGCGTGTGTGAAAGCGTTTATTATGTTTGTTTTTTTTTCATTGCTTGTAGGCGATTCGACCAGGAAAGCGTAGGTTCAAGTTATAAAATACCAACAATCTGATCCGTCAATCCTTGGTAGTATAGTGGTGAGTATCTCCGCCTGTCACGCGGAAGACCGGGGTTCGATTCCCCGCCAAGGAGACCTTTCTTTTGATGAATTTTTTTTTTCTTCTTGTGTGTGAAATTAAATATAATTATGATCAAACTGATAGTACTATTACTTTTACCTCACGCAAAACTGTACAAGTATAATCTATTTAAAACTAATATTTAAAACAAGTTAAAATTTAATTTTCTAAACAGGATAAAAAGAAAAATATACAAATTTATGTACTTCACAAACAATTCACAATACAAAGTAGTTTTAATACCATATATTTTTTATTTCTATAGAGGAAAAAAAGAATAATATACAAATTTATGTACTTCACAAACAATTCACAAGCAAAGTAGTTTTAACCTTTAACCTGCCGCATTAATGGGAAAAGGGGCTTGAAAGGAATTCTATTGAAAGGCGAATCCCCCAAGCCTGCAGATAAGGGGGCGCACATACAATAGAGCAACTTATAAAGGGGGCGTACATACAATAGCGCCACTTATGTATACAATATGCCACTGCACAATACAATGGACATGGTCAAGTACTCTATTGTGCGTGCATACACGCTCTTGGCAGGCTAAAGGTTAATACCATGTCTTCAAACCAAAATCAATGATAATGAAAAATTATATTATGTAAAACCTACATAAATATATGAATTCGACCAGACCATAAGACTTTTCTTTAACAAAATAATTCTCACCAAATCCCTGATTTCGGGAAGTGGCGTGAGGAAGGGTTCTGGGTGGATAGGATACAATGCCCAGGCCATCTCTCGAATATAATATCACAACAATACGCATTATATATATATATTCACTATTAAAGGGATAGTTGGGTTTTGGTATAGAGGGCGCTACACAAAATACATTTTTGTGAGATAATGAAAAACTGAGTGTCAAATTTGAAAGAGCATACAATTTTAATGGTAGAATAAACTTTATTTGATCAAAATCGGTTCAGAAACGGCTGAAATATCCATAAACATAACCATTTGTAATAAATGTGGGGCCCCACAAGTATTCGATAATTTTGAACCAGCCGTTAAAATTTGTTTTCAAATGCTTCCTCTTTTCAAAAAATTTCAGAAGAGGTTTTTAGAAAGTTGTTGATTATCTCTCTATATCTAATCACTATTTCAACAAAACATCACATGCACAATATTTTATTTTAGATGTTTTTTTTTTAAAGTGCCCTCTTTAGTTTAAACAGCTCTTTTTGAATGATAACAGGTTTTTTACTTAGTCGTTTGTAAGTTGTTTTTTTTCCTTTTGAGCATGGTGGAGTTATAACTATTAGTTTGTAATGTAATGGTGCAGGTTTTGGTTACTAAAATTCAGTTTGACTAAAAACTGTACTCTCTCTACCAGAACTCAACTATCCCTTTAATCTTTTTTTTGCACAGGTCAACAAAGTTACTAGATGCCTTTAACAGCTATTACACCCCTTCATGTGTTTTGCTATGCCATTGTAATAAATGCAATACGTGTTATATAAACTACACGCTCTGGATTTTTCCCTTGGTGAAACTTATAATTATAAAAACATGCGCAGAAAACGGAAATTCCGGATAAACTTTCACAATGCAGGACATGACGTACTATATTTAAAATCCTTTGTCTGACTGAATTTTCAGCGACCGCACTCGAATTTTCTATAAAATTTCCCCGTATATAACGACGATTAAAAGAAGATCATAATTATCAATATCGAAAAATATTAACCTTTTCACGTAGCCCTCTTGAGGAAAATCTTGCCCCCTCACTTATGTAGTTTAATGCGCCACGTAGTTACGCCACGAATCGAACGAAATATATGGATATTAGTTTAAAATAGTAATTCCACTCTTCATCCATCTTATTCTCAACTCATGTCAATTTATAATTGTCTTATAATGGTATCATAGTCAAACTGATTAAAGGGATAGTTCAGTTTTGAGTATAAAGGGCGCTTTAAGAAAAAACAAATTGTGAGGTAATGAAAAACTGAGTGTAACATTTGAAAGAGCACGCAATTTTAGTAAGTTATTAAACAGAATCAACTTTAATTTATCCAAATTGGTTCAGAAACAGCTGAAATACATCCAGAAGTAAATCAGATTGGAATAAATGTGGTGGACCACCATTTATTCAATAATTAAAGAAACTATTTTTAAATGCTACACATTTCTAAAAATCTATCAAAGCAGTTTTAAAATAGTTTTTGGATGATCTCTCTATTTTTTAAAATTATTTTAACAAAAAATTTCATTCACATTTGTTGATAAATAATGGTTGAAACTGTAGGTGTCTGGAGGGCGCCCTCTTGTGTTAACGGCTGCTTTTTAAATGTTTTAAATGTTTTAAATGTTTTACCACCATTCAAGCATCATTGAACTTTAACTGTTAGTTTTTAATGACAATTTGCCAATTTGAATTACTCAAATTCTGTTTGACCAGAACTGTTCTATCCCTTTAAGCATCTCTCGTCTATTCGAATGTTATAAATCACCACTGGCCAGTACTAACCATGCATTATGTTCAATTTTATTTCACGTAGGTACGCGGCGGAATAAACATAATTAAGCTGAAATGGAATATTCTGATAATAGTTCTCTTTATTTACAAATCTATTCACATATTCTGAATTAAACACGTACATATTTATTTCAAGTAAGCGAGAATAAATCATAACAGTACAAAATATTGTATGAAGTCTATCTTCCTGTAATGTATCTCAGGTATATGTACATTGCACATAATAACATGTAACAAAAAGTATGAATATGTCTTTAAATGCATAATTACAACAACAAAATTTATATTTATGACACCACAAGTATTGTACACGATATTCGACAGAGGAATGTCACTCATACCCTATACACAGAAAGACAATGCAATACAACAGTATCGAAATCACGTGACACTCTATTGACTACGAATTATGATAAACTATTTTATAAAAATAAAGGAAATGACCATATTACAAAATTAAACAAACAAATCACGACGGTTACTTTTTTCAAGTATTTAGTAAAAATGTTCAACACTTCACACGATATCATGTCAGTTTTTAAATGTTGTACACATATATCAAAATTATCACGGTATAAGTTATCTTATTTGCATATGTGACTAAGTGACTTTAACATAAAAATACAATATATATTGCAAGATGATTATTGATCCGATTATTATTTCGATCTAACAAAATAATACTATGGACATGAAATCGTAAGTAGCTAATTAGAGTACAACCGTTCACAGTATAACAACACTAGTTTATAAAATAGCATCACTAGACAATAAACATCTTTTATGTCCACCTGACGTCTAACAATTTTACTCTAAGTTGTCAGTTCTTAGTTTGTACACAATAAATTTACAAAATATGTTTATCTTATCTCACTCTACATTTCAGGGTTTAAGGGGGGAAATGTAGGCGTTTCGCAAAAAAACAAAACATGATGTATTTTTCAACAGGCATGAAATCGAAATTGATTATCCGATCTTCAGTAATCAATCAAACACTTGTGTTTGACTTGTATTCAAATCATCACTACTTGACTACCATCTCTTATTTAACCCTATTTCATGTATCTATGTCAGCCTGATAATCGTGAACAGTTTAATTAATCATACTTTAATGAGCAAATGACTAACTCAAGAGATATGAACGCCCAAGTGACGTTATTGATAGTAATACATGCAGCCATCTTGGTCATCACTTCTTGAATACATCAATCCTTGCATTATCTGATCGTCTTTGACAAACGATGCGACATGTTGAATTAATGTCTTATTTGTAAATCGTAAATCTCTAACCCTTCAACGTTTGACTCTTAATGGTTTCGGCCAAAATGGATTGATAATTTCTTCCGTTTTGCACTTTTAATCATCAAAGCAGTTGCATGAGTTGAGTTGCCCGTGGGGAACTTGGTTTCCTCACCCCAATTTGCAATCCCCCTATTAAGTGATATAAAACAACGGTAAATATTATTTCCCTTGGGCACATCAGGCTGCCCCTCGAGACCCCCCCCCCCCCCCACTTCCCCACTGTTTTAGTGCCCTCGTATGTTTACGTATGGGCAAGGGGGGCACAACCCCCCTCCCCCCACCAGAAACAAAACAAAAAACAATTTCGTCAAAACAATACAAATATACAGGGAAATCCTTTCAAATAATAAAGAGATACATTGAGTATGCCGCCAATAATTCGTATGCCCCCCCCCCCCCCCCCAAAAAAAAAAAAAAAAAAAAACATAATTAACTCCTACCACGCTACGCCATCCTTCGCAACTGTTCACATCATCACTTTGCCCCCGCTCTTTTTGAATTCCCTGATCATCTTGGACATTTTCTCGAGCCCCTCGTACAGCCCGTCTCCCGTCGTCGCGCATGTGCCTTGGATGTGCCAGGGGTTGTTCCTCAGTTCACGGAGGTGTAGATCATCGATGAGTTTCGTCACGCCAAACGAGCCTGTGTTTCATGGGTTGGGGCGAGAATAAAATGGGGAATATTACTTGGTAATGAGAATCAACAGTGGACAACAGCTACACAATATCTTCAGCATGATTAAAAAGAATTGAAAGTCTAACTACATAGGTGAGCTAGTATCAACATTCACCATGATAATGTACGACCAGTTTACATTATTAGTAATAATGTTATAAACATTTTTGTATGCATGTTTATTTCATTTCTTCAGGACTTCGATCTGTAAAACTTTATGAATTCATTAAATCAGTAACTTCGTTCATGTATTATTATCAAATCATCGATTATATAATCTGCCAAGCTTATTATTCTGTTTTTCAATTGTAACAACTTACTATAATAATTAAGTTCAATGTTAACTTTAAAGTTGGACTTTTTGCCGTTATTGGTAAAAACTCACCTGGTAGATCCTGTTTGTTCGCTAGCACCAGAACGGGCACATTGCGCGTCATTTCCTGTGCATTGATGACGCCGAACAGTTCCTCTTGGGCCTCAGCGAAACGCGTACGATCCTGACTGTCCACGACGAAGATGACACCTGTCAAGTAAAATTCAACGATAACAAAATAAAATTACCATCATTTATTATCGATTTCTTTATTTAGCCGCGACTAACGCTTTTAATGTGACAAGCTTTTTAATCACGGTTCAGTTTTAACCCATTTTTTTTTCTCATTCAAAATTGTTTATATAGCTTCGATTTTCCAGTGTTGTGGGTGGGGGTGCACCAGGCGCCTTGCATTTTCGTTAGAGGTACAAGGGGGTATAACTTTTTTAGTGTTGGCATGGGTGAACGGACAAATTTTGTATGCAAGGGCTTTTTGGAGGCGACACCTGGGGGCGGCCGGGGGCACAGACAATTACATGTTCCTAATAACTTTGTCTTTGATCCTAATCAATCTGCTTTGAGAAGTTTGAAAAGGGGTATTCGACAAATCCAGTAAATATTAAATTCAACCAAATGACTTGGAGCTTTCAAACTTTTTTTGTTGTTTGGCTTATGGTAACAGATAAATGAAATTGGTTTTGCTTTGTCAAATGTCTCCCTAGTTATGGAAATATGTAAGCTTGAATTGAAAAACGCTCCGAAACTATATTTTGTTTGTATTGTAGTCGAAATAAATGGGCAGTAGGTGATATAATTTGACATAGGTTTTCACTTTTACCTTTACCTTTTATGTAGTAGTCACACCACCAAACCGACACGAGACCGAATAATTCGGGGACGTTTCGGGGACGTTCGGGGTGCTAGCGGTTTGGTGTCGGAGTGGTATCGGAATTGTCGGTCTCTTTTGTTGTGACTGCTAACCCCAGTTCGGGATCTTGTCGGTGCCCGATAAAGTGGAAGTTCGGTCTGGTTTCGGTTTGGATTCGGTTTGGCGGTGTGACTGCTACATAACAGTTTTCTTTTTCTATGAAATTTCACACATCATTCAGAAGGATCATACGATGATATTGGTGTAGGCCCATGATTGAAGTCTTTAAATACCTCTTATATTACTTGTAATATGTATGATCACAACAAACAAGGGGGGATTAATGGTAAGTTATATCGTACCATGCGTGCCGTAGTAGTAGTGCCTCCACAGCGCCCGGATCTTCTCCTGGCCGCCGACATCCCACACGGTGAACGACAGGCCCGGCACGGGTGTGACGGTCTCGACGTTGAAGCCGATGGTGGGGATCGTTGACACCGTCTCGTTCAGTTTGAGTTTGTAGAGGACGGTGGTCTTGCCTGTTAAGAGGGGACAAAAGTGAAAACATTTATACGGGTGTTCGGGTTTGACATTATTATTATAAGCTATACAAAACACATGTTTAACCCATCAGACAGCGATTCAGACCGGTAACCATGGTAACGGGTGTGACGATCTGGAGGTTGAAGCTGATGGTGGGGATCGTAGACATCGTCTATTTCAGTTTTAGCTTGACGGGTAGGTGGTCTTACCCACGGAAGGGGACAATGTGATTAAAGGGATCTAGTAACATTGTCTAAATCCTTAACACAAAATTACTTGTATAACTCCTCACAGAGTTCCTAAATGTTTCCTCTGTATGTGTGTTAATATTCGTATTGATAATTATCTAGTGGATAATAATCATCTACAAAGTCAGTGGAATGAGTTAAACGAATATCATTTTTGTTCCGCCCTATTAATCGGTCATATGAAATTAATTTATCATGGAATTTTCCCACATCACTCTGTGGACAAACATCAGATAACAGAAATACATATTTTATCAACCCTTCTTCGGCTTTTGCAGATGTCAACAAAGTTACTAGATCACTTTGATATAAATTATCGTATATCAAGAAAAGGACAATTTCAAAAATCATAAAAGCAAAGGAAATAACTGGAAATTAAAATAAATATGTATTATTGTTGACAAATAGAAAGAAAGAAAAAAATTAGCTATAAAACACCACTTTCTAAAAAGACGCTTAAACTAGCACGACTAGACTAGTAAAACTTCGTAAATATAAAACATGATAAAATAAACAAAGAGTATATATTAAATGCAGATTGCAGAATAAAACAACATGCGAGTTCAATAATGGATATATACACAATATAATTATAATTTAAAAAAATGTATATTATCATTGTACCAATAAAAGTATTAACCCATTCAGGACGGACTGATTTTGCTACAACATGATTGTAGTCTCCATAGACCAAAGCCCGAATATTTTCGGGATAAAGAAGTACGAATAACATTCACAGTTTGTTTTAAACACTATTATCATTTTGATTACGAAAATACTTTACTTCAAGGATAAACGCTGCGTTGTTTCAGTTTATAGAAAATATTAAGATAGATAGAAAGAAAAGTGAACAACTCACCCGCAGCATCGAGCCCCAGCATAAGAACTCTGGACGGACTTCCCTCCGACCACGATCGGAAAAGACCCAACATCTTCGAAATCGCCAGACCCATTTTGGATAACAGAGAGATCTCAACGGCAACGTATAAGAAAACAAATACTGAAAATTAGACGATCCAAAATTTCACCGCGAAGCGAGCAAAATATTCACGGTATTGTTGAAATGTTGCGGATAAATTGTCAGAAAATATGATATTTCCGATGGTGAAGAAATAAAGCGAAGAAGATTGTCTATATAGATTTGACAGTGAAATAATTGTAGGAATAAATTGAACCGTTGATATAGTTTTTCACTCGCCAAGAGTGCATAGATTATCAAATTCTGAAATTCTGCTTCGTTTCTGACAGGTGAATATTCCGGAGTGATGATAACGGTTTGTGATTCGCCTTCTTTTATACCGTAGCGCTCCTGATGCGTCCAATATAGAGCGCGATCCGTCCGTGATGATGCGATTCCTGCCACGTGTAAGTAAAGTTGTCATTAACCGTACTCGGCGAACCAATCAGAGAGGCCAGGAAGGATGTGAGTATAAATACACCGAGGTCCGGATTTCTCCCTTGGTGACAAAAATAAAAACACAGAAGAAGAACAGTGTGGTACACAAACCACATGCACATTACTACAAAATAGATAACTGATCACATATTGCATAAACGTATGCAATGAGGATAAACCTTTGGCTAAAAGTTAGTTTTAAAATATTCGTAATACATCCACCAGACTTGGAATCTTGTTTGCATGACTAGCGCTTTGTCAAGTTCGTAATGAAATTTAATCAATCTGAGCTAACTTTGTTGAGACATATTTCACGAAAACTTGGTCGGAATAGTATAGCTGGTGATTTGTTTTAATTAAATAAAAATAAAATTTGGTTATCAAGGATGGGATATTTAATACTCGTTGGTACATAATGTAACGTAATACGTATTGTGACTAGCCCAGTATTATTGTGGTAAGCAAAACATGACATGCCATTGAAATCTCACGACCTGCATACATAGTCGTAGAAGGCGGGGGAGGGGGGCATATTCGGGCAAAAAACACCTGGAATTCGGGCGAAACCCATGCCATTTTGGGGCTAAACTATTTCATATTCGGGCAGAGTCATGATATTTTCGGGCAAAATCGTCTGATATTCGGGCAAAATCGTTATACATTCGGACTAAGCCATCAAAATATACCATCTACGTTTTTTTTTTTGTTTTTTTGGGGGGGGGGTAAGGGGTGGCTAGTCAGGTGAAAAGTCAGAAAGAAACATTATTGGGGCATAATTCTTCAACCCCCTGATAAAACGTTCCCCTATATACGCCCATGCCTGCATACCTTGGACTGTATGTAAATAACTCTCACTGGTTGTAGTGGAGTATATAGAAGGTGTATTTTTGAGGGAGGGGGGGGGGGGGGCCTTTTGAGGGAAACGAAAAAGCCATATGGGGGATGCGTGATATTCTATAGCTTTATCCAAAACGACACTCAGGCATGGGCAGATGTGTTCACCACTCCCACTACAGTTACACAACTATCCACATTTCCCAAGCCAAATTCATTGAAAAACAAATATGTATTGCACGTATAGCATTCCAAATCGAACGGCGTTTAAATTCTATAACAATAATTATCATGCTGCCAATAATGAGCCCAAAGATTTTATATAATTATAATACATACACAAATTGCAGTAGGGTCTGAATAGGTTTCGATCAAGAAAACGAAAACCCGAACAAACAATAGGTGATTACGACACAGAGAACAATTTATATGCGTTCCTTGTCGTACATTCAAAATCAAAATATGGAACGTTCCGTTTTCATATTCTCATAGGCATGTGTGCAAAGTTGGACAAAGAAACCTGCTTTCTTCCAAATGAAAAAAAGTAGATTATAGGGGTAGTATAGTTTTGGTAAGGCTGAACTTTAGTAAGCAAACCTGGACAGTAACATTATAAACTAATGGTTATAACTCCACCATGCTCGAAATGTATACAAAATTACAAACGACTAAGTAAAAAGCCCGTTATCATTCAAAAAGAGCCATTAAAACACAAGAGGGCGCTTTCTTAAAAGGCATTGGTTTTAACCATTTTTTATACAAAATTATGTATGTGATGTTTTATTGAAACAATGATTAAATATAGAGATCATCAACAACTATTTAAAAAACGGTTTTGAAAATTTTTGAAAAAGTGCAAGCATTTAAAAAAAAAAATTGAAAAAATCATCTGATTATTTGGGCCCCAGATAATTATAAGATCAGATATATTTATTGATATTTCAGCCGTTTCTGGGTCGATTTTGACCAAATAAAGTTTATTCTGCCATTAAAACTGCATGTTCTCTCAAATTCGACACTCAGTTTTTCATTACCTCACAAAAAAATTGTGATGTGCAGCGCCCTCTCTACCAAAACTAAACTACCCCTTTAAGCGCCTTTTGGAATTAAAGGGACTTAGTAACATTGTCCAAATCCTCAAAACTTACTTGGAACTCTAGTGGTTCTCTCATACCTTATCATGTTCATATTAACAATAAAAGCATGGGACAGGTTACGGTTATTCAAATTTCCATTTCGTTCAAAATATATATTTACGATTGAAGTGTTCAGATATGAAATTGTCTACGGGATAATTTCATGCCGTTTACAAAGTAAGTACAATGAGTTTAACTAATAGTGAATATCACTTTGCATTTTTGATCATATCTCGGTCAAAAAACATCCAATTAACGTGAAATGTTCACACATTACGTTGTGGACATATTAGATTACTCTAATACACTCATCACTTTCTGCACTTGCCAACAAAGTTATAGATCCCTTTAAGCTCTTTATATTAGTTTAAAATAATAATTTCGCTCTTCATGCATCTCTCTCATTCTCATTTCATGTAAATATATTTTGTTTTATATAAATATCTTAGTGAAATGGTTCAAGCAACTCTCGTCTATTCTATTTGTATAAATCACCACGGACCAGCCATTCATTATGTAAATCATTTATGAAGAGCTCAGTTCCAAAAGGCGCTAAATCCAATTTCCATACAAATTGAGTTAACGATATCTACATTGATAAGCTAGCCTACGTAGCTATCTAGGAATCCACATTTTACGACAAATTACTCCCATTAAAAATCAAAATATAGAAAGTTCAATTTTCATATTCCCATAGGCACGTGTAAAAAGTTGGGCAAAGAAACCTGTTTTCCTCGAAAGTTGAAAAAGTGGATATAGCGCCTTTAGGAAGAAATCTCTTCATATATTGTATGAACGAGACGGAATAATTATATTACAAAGCTGAAATGAATATCTCATGACTGGAATATTCTGATAATAGTTCTCTTTATTTACAAATCTATACAAATATTCTGAATAAAACACGTACATATTTATTTCGAGCAAGAATATAACAAGTTAGATATCCGTTATAAAGACTAGTATCTCAAATATACATTATATACACTGTACAAAGTATTAACGTATAACACAAAATGATGAATATGTCATTAAATGCATAGTAACAAAAATGAATAATAGGTATGACACCACAATTATTGTGCACGATATTTGACAAAGGAATGTCACTCACACCCTACATAGAAAGACAACGCAATACACAGTATCGAAATCACGTGACACTATACTTGTCTACGAATTATGATAAACTATTTTGATAACATTTCATATGATTTTTTAAAGGAAATGTCCATATTACAAAATTAAACAAACGAATCACGCCAGTTACCTTTTTCAAGTATTTCGTAAAAATGTTCAACACTATAGTGTTACACACGATACATGTCATTTTTTAAATGTTCTACACATATATTAAAACGAACACGGTATAAGTTATCTTATTTGCATATGTGACTAAGTGACTTTAACATACAAATACAATATATATTGCAAGATGATTATTGTTCCGATTATTATTTCAATCTAACAAAAGTAACTAATTATTTTAGAGTACAACTTTTCACAGTATAACACTAGTTTATAAAATAACATCAATAGACAATAAACATCTTTTATGTCCATCTGACGTCCAACAATTTTACTCTTTGTCAGTTCTTAGTTTTACACAATAAATGTACAAAATATGTTTATATTATCTCACTCTACATTTCAGGGTTTAAATCCTCAAAATCCAATTGGAATTATAGCGGTTCTCTCATACCTTGTTGTGTTTGTATTAACACAAAAATCATGGGACAGGTTTCGGTTTTCAAATTTCCATTTCGTTAAAAAGATATTTACGATTGAAGTATTCAGATGTTAAACTATCCACTGGATCGTCGAAACCGTGTACAAAGTGAGTGCAATGAGTTAGTGAATATCACATTGCATTTTTGCTCATTACTCGGCCATGTAACGTCCATTTAACTTGAAATTTTCACACAACACCCAGTGGACATTATCAAATCACACCAATACACATTTGATTAACCACCCATCACTTTTTGCACTTGTGAACAAAGTTACTAGATCCGTTTAAGGGGGCAAAATAAAGGCGTTTCTCAAAAAAACAAAAAATGATGATTTTTCAACAGGCATGACATCGAAATTGATTATCCGATCTTCAGTAATCAATCAAACACTTCTGTTTGACTTGTATTCAAATTATCACTACTTATTTATGTCAGCATGATAATCGTGCACAGTTGAAATAATCATACTTTAATGAGCAAATGACTAACTCAAGAGATATGAACGCCCAAGTGACGTTATTGATAGTAAGTAATACATGCAGCCATCTTGGTCATCGCTTCTTGAATACATCAATCCTTGCATTATCTGATCGCCTTTGACAAACGATGCGACATGTTGAATTAATGTCTTATTTGTAAATCGTAAATCTCTAACCCTTCAACGTTTGACTCTTAATGGTTTCGGCAAAAATGGATTGATAATTTCTTCCGTTTTGCACTTTTAATCATCAAAGCAGTTGCATGAGGGGAGTTGCCCGTGGGGAACTTTGTTTCCTCACCCCATTTCGCAATCCCCCTATATTAAGTGATATAAAACAAAGGTAAATTTGATTTCCCTTGGGCACATCAGGCTGCCCCTCGAGACCCCCCCCCCCCCCCCCAGAAACAAAACAAAAAACAATTTTGTCAAAACAATACAAATGTATACAGGGAAATCCTTTCAGATAATAAAGAGATACATGTAGTGTGCCCCCAATAATTCGTATGCCCCCCCCGCCCCCCCGCCCCCCCCCCGCCCCCCCCCGCCCCCCCCCGAAAAAAAAACAATTAATTAACTCCTACCACGCTACGCCATCCTTCGCAACTGTTCACATCATCACTTTGCCCCCGCTCTTTTTGAATTCCCTGATCATCTTGGACATTTTCTCGAGCCCCTCGTACAGCCCGTCTCCCGTCGTCGCGCATGTGCCTTGGATGTGCCATGGGTTGTTCCTCAGTTCACGGAGGTGTAGATCGTCGATGAGTTTTGTCACGCCAAACGAGCCTGTGTTTTAGGGGCGAGGATAAAATGGGAAATATTACTTGATCACGAGAATCAACAGTGTACACAAAATCTTCATCATGATTAAAACGAATTGAAAGTCTAACTACACAGGTGAGCTAGTATCAACATTCACCATGATGATGTACGACCAGTTTACACGTACCTTATAAGTTATTAGTAATTGTTAGAAACATTTTTGAATGTATGTTTATTTAATTTCTTTAGAATTTCGATCTGTAAAACATAATAAATCCATTAAATCAGTTACTTCGTTCATGTATTATTCTCAAATCATCGATTATAGATAATCTGCTAAGCTTATTATTCTGTGTTTCGCTTGTAAAAAAGTTTCTATAAAAGTTCCATCGTAACTTAAATTTAATTATACAGGGGCCCAAACAAAACGGAACGGGGCACTTCCCAAAATATAGTAACACAATAATTATATCTATCGGATAGGGTATCTTTTCCGATGAAAAAAATACCAAGAACAGTAATTTTGGTCGTGTAGTTTTTGTTTTAGGGCGCTCTGAGTGACACCATGTCAGGCTCCCATTTTTGTAAATTTTACCAAGTCAGTGCTAGATAAATCGCACTCACTGCCCGTCATAGAAGTGAATAATGAGCAATACGCGCGCTATTGTTAGTGTGCATTCAGCTGTGTGCCGAGAGAATGGGCATGGTTGTTTGATGATATGACGGGTAGTAAGTGCGATTTATCAGGCACTGACTTGGTAAAAACTGACAAAAATGGGAACATGACATGGTGTCACTCAGAGCGCCCTTAAACAAAAACTACACGACAAAAATTACTTTGGTATCGTTTTTCATGGGAAAAGATACCATATCCGATGGACATATTCATTTTGTTACTATATTTTGGGAAGTGCCCGTTCCGTTTTTTTTTTTGGCCACCCTGTATAGTTGGACTTTTTGCCGTTATAGCAACAGGACATCGAAGTAAAACTAACCTGGTAGATCCTGTTTGTTCGCGAGCACCATAACGGGCACATTGCGAGTCATTTCCTGTGCATTGATGACGCCGAACAGTTCCTCTTGGGCCTCAGCGAAACGCGTACGATCCTGACTGTCCACGACGAAGATGACACCTGTCAAGTAAAATTCAATGATAACAAAATAAAATTACCATCATTTATTATCGATTTCTTTATTTAGCCGCGACTAACGCTTTTAATGTGACAAGCTTTTTAATCACGGTTCAGTTTTAACCCATATTTTTTTTCTCATTCAAAATTGTTTATATAGCTTCGATTTTCCAGTGTTGTGGGTGGGGGTGCACCAGGCGCCTTGCATTTTCGTTAGGGGGTACAAGGGGGTATAACTTTTTTAGTGTTGGCATGGGTGAACGGACAAATTTTTTATGTAAGGGTTTTTTGGAGGCGACACCTGGGGGCGGCCGGGGGCACAGACAATTACATGTTCATAATAACATTGTCTTTTATCCTAATCAATCTGCTTTGAGAAGTTTGAAAAGGGGTATTCGACAAATCCAGTAAATATTAAATTCAACCAAATGACTTGGAGCTTTCAAACTTCTTTTGTTGTTTGGCTTCTGGTAACAGATAAATGAAATTGGTTTTGCTTTGTCAAATGTCTCCCTAGTTATGGAAATATGTAAGCTTTGAAAAACGCTCCGAAACTATTTTTTTTTGTATTGTAGTCGAAATAAATGGGCAGTAGGTGATATAATTTGACATAGGTTTTCACTTTTACCTTTACCTTTTATGTAGTAGTCACACCACCAAACCGACACGAGACCGAATAATTCGGGGACGTTTCGGGGACGTTCGGGGTGCTAGCGGTTTGGTGTCGGAGTGGTATCGGAAATGTCGGTCTCTTTTGTTGTGACTGCTATATAACCCCAGTTTTGGCGGTGTGACTGCTACATAACAGTTTTCTTTTTCTATGAAATTTCACACATCATTCAGAAGGATCATACGATCATATTGGTGTAGGCCTATGATTGAAGTCTTTAACTACATGTATCTCTTTTATTACTTGTAATGTCTATGATCACAACAAACAAGGGGGGATTAATGGTAAGTTATATCTTACCATGCGTGCCGTGGTAGTAGTGCCTCCACAGCGCCCGGATCTTCTCCTGGCCGCCGACATCCCACACGGTAAACGACAGGCCCGGCACGGGTGTGACGGTCTCGACGTTGAAGCCGATGGTGGGGATCGTTGACACCGTCTCGTTCAGTTTGAGCTTGTAGAGGACGGTGGTCTTGCCTGTTAAGAGGGGACAAAAGTGAAAACATTCATACGGGTGTTCGGGTTTGACATTATTATTATAAGCTATACAAAACACATGTTTAACCCATCAGACAGCGATTCAGACCGGTTACGGGTGTGACGATCTGGAGGTTGAAGCTGATGGTGGGGATCGTAGACATCGTCTATTTCAGTTTTAGCTTGACGGGTATGGTCTTACCCACGGAAGGGTACAATGTGATTAAAGGGATCTAGTAACATTGTCTAAATCCTTAAAACAAAATTACTTGTATAACTCTAGCGGTTCTCACAAAGTTCCTAAATGTTTCCTCTGTATGTATGTTAAGTATTCGTATTGATAATTATCTAGTGGATAATAATCATCTACAAAGTCAGTGGAATAAGTTAAACGAATATCATTTTTGTTCCGCCCTATTAATCGGTCATATGAAATTAATTTATCATGGAATTTCCACACATCACTCTGTGGACATACATCACATAACATGCAGAAATACATATTTTATCAACCCTTCTTCGGCTTTTGCACATGTCAACAAAGTTACTAGATCACTTTGATATAAATTATCGTATATCAAGAAAATGACAATTACAAAGATCATAAAAGCAAAAGAAAATAACTGGAAATTAAAACAAATATGTATTATTGTTGACAAATAGAAAATAAAACAAATTAGCTATAAAACACCACTTTCTAAAAAGACGTTTAAACTAGCACGACTAGACTAGTAAAACTTCGTAAATATAAAACATGATAAAATAAACAAAGAGTATATATTAAATGCAGATTGCAGAATAAAACAACATGCGAGTTCAATAATGGATATAATACACAATATAATTATAATAAACAGCTGTATATTATCATTATACCAATAAAAGTATTAACCCGTTGAGGACGGACTGATTTTGCTACAACATGATTGTATTCTCCATAGACCAAAGCCCGAATATGTTCGGGATAAAGAAGTACGAATAACATTCACAGTTTGTTTTAAACACTATTATCATTTTGATTATGAAAATACTTTACTTCAAAGATAAACGCTGTGTTGTTTCAATTTATAGAAAATATTAAGATAGATATAAAGAAAAGTGAACAACTCACCCGCAGCATCAAGCCCCAGCATAAGAACTCTGGACGGACTTCCCTCCGACCACGATCGGAAAAGACCCAACATCTTCGAAATCGCCAGACCCATTTTGGAAAACAGAGAGCTCTCAACGGCAATGTATAAGAAAACAAATACTGAAAATTAGACGCTCCAAAATTTTACCGCGAAGCGAGCAAAATATTCACCGTATTGTTGAAATGTTGCGGATAAATTGGCAGAAAATATGAAATATCCGATGGTGATGAAATAAAGCGAAGAAGATTGTCTATATTAGATTTGACAGTTAAATAATTGTAGGAATAAATTGAACCGTTGATATAGTTTTTCACTCGCCAAGAGTATATAATTATAGTTTATCAAATTCTGAAATTCTGCTTCGTTTCTGACAGGTGAGTATTCCGGAGTGATGATAAAGGTTTGTGATTCGCCTTCTTTTATACCTTAGCGCTCCTGATGCGTCCAATATAGCGCGCGATCCGTCCGTGATGATGCGATTCCTGCCACGTGTAAGTAAAAGTTGTCATTAACTGGACTCGGCGAACCAATCAGAGACCAGGAAGGATGTGAGTATAAATACAATTTACAACGAGGTCCGGATTTCTCCCTTGGTGACAAAAATATAAAATGTGGTACACAAACCAGATACATATTATATTTGTTTACATATTGCATAAACTTATGCAATGATGACTTAAGAGAAGAAGAAAAATATTCGTAATAGGATCCACCAGACTTGGAATCTTGTTGCCAGGACTTGTGTTTTTTTTTTTCAAGTTCGTTATAATATTGAATCAATCAGAAGTATTCTGAACTAGACATTTTTCGAGACAAATTTCACGAAAATCGCGTTCGAACGTGGCCGGGATTGTAGCTGGGGAATTGAATATTTGTTTAATATTTTTTTATCAAAACCGAAATTAAATTTGGTTATCAATGATATGGGATAGTTAATACTCGTTGGTACATAATGTAACGTGTTGTGGTGACATCTAGAATTCACAACTATCGTGACTAGCCTATCGTGGTATATGCATAAAAATTAATAATCTAACGCGATTGCAATCTCACGACCTGCTCACCTCGGACTGCTTGGAAATTACTATAGTCATAGTCACGGGTTTTAGTGGAGTAGTAGGCATCTTTTCGAGGGGGGCCGGGGGGGGGGGGGGGGGGGTTGAGGGAAGCGACAGAGCCATAGGGGAGATGCGTTGGGGGGGGGGGGGGGGGAGGGTTAGTGGAGTATATAGTGGGCATCTTTTCGGGGGGGGGGGGGTTGAGGGAAGCGAGAGAGCCATAAAGGAGATGCGTGGGGGGCGGGGGGGGGGGGGGGTAGTGGAGTATATAGTGGGCATCTTTTCGGGGGGGGTTGAGGGAAGCGAGAGAGCCATAGGGAGATGCGTGGGGGGGGGGGTTAGTGGAGTATATAGTGGGCATCTTTTCGGGGGGGGGGGGGGGGGGTTGAGGGAAGCGAGAGAGCCATAAGGGAGATGCATGGGGGGGGGGGGGGGGGGTAGTGGAGTATGTGGGCATCTTTTCGGGCGGGGGGATTGAGGGAAGCGAGAGAGCCATATGGGAGATGCGTGATTTTATATAGCTAGATGCAAAACATCACTCATAATATTTCGACTCTGGCCAATGTGTTCACCATCCTTCTACAGTCACAGTAATCATACTGTTCGAGGAATACTATCCACCTTTTCCAAGCCAAATTAATTTCTTATATTACATGTATTGCATTCAAAAATCGACCGCCGTAAACATCCTATAACAATTACCATGCTGCCAATGATATATCATATAACTGTAATACATACAAAAATTGCAGTAGGGTCTGAATAGGTTTCGATCAAGACTACGTAAACCCGAACAGACAATCTTCTATCTATTATATTAATACGGTAAGCTTCAACCCCCCAAATGTGTCCCACTCGAGATATCCTCACCCCGAGAATTCGGCGACTCCCCGACCGTCGGGATCGAAGGATATACGTTTTGCGGAGGACAATAAGGCATTCCCGAGTCACTCCCGCCCCGTGGTCGTCCTCCAGATCGAAGAAAAGGGAAAGTCAGCAATGCAGCATTGTCTATTTAAGGCGCCGAGCATTGACTAACGATTTATCGCCGTAACATTATTTGTAAGAATATAAATTGGAGTAGATAAAACAAATAATATATTGAGAAACCATTTTAGATATAACACGTTGCGAAACTACACAGGTTTTGATAAATATCAATATTTATATTACGCGGATGGTATGGTTATGATCGCTATTGCCGATTGGCATTGTGTTTGTAAGTGCATCGACGACAAAATGCGACAACTTCAATTTAGCTGCGCTCATAACACTCAGGCAGAAGGCTGTGCATTGTATTAAGCCAACGGAGTCTTCTTAATCACCCCCGCCGTAACGGAGTTTGTTTGCATAGCTCACTGACCATCGACAATGGTCACTCTTTTGCTCATTCGCTTCGTACACGATTATACATTCTCGCCATCTTGCGGTAAGATTATTGTATTATGCCAGCCGTGAATCAGTGGAAGCTACTACATTTGTACTATACCAGAGAAGACGTCTGGGGGCCGGGGGGGGGGGGGGGGGTAGAATGGATGTGGGAGGTATCTGATCATTTATTATGAATACTTATAGACGGCTACTATTCCCTTCAAAGAAAAATCAGCATCGGGTTTCACAAGAATATGACAAAATATATATACGCCGAAGAACTTAGTTTGGATATGAAAAGCTTAGGGGACACGGGGTTATGTTTCATGCAGGCAATTGTGGTCGAGGGAGGAGGGGGGGGGGGGGGGGGGGGTGGGGGTGGAGCGGCGAAGCTACTTTATTAGCAAGTACACGAGCATAACTGTATCTATTTTAATATATTGACCGGATGTATCGTTGGACGGGGCCCGACGTGTTGTGGGGCGGGATTGAGTCGCCCGTGTTTATTTTGTCCTATTTAAAGGGATAGTTCAGTATTGGTTAAACTTAACTTTAGTAATCAAAACCTGCACCGTTACGGTACAAAATAATAGTTAAAATTTCACCATGCTCGAAAAGTATACACAATTACAAACGACTAAGTAAATCCTCTGTTATCATTCATAAAGAGTCACTGCAACTCAAGAGGGCGCTTACTAAAAGAATGGTTGGTTTTGGCCATTTTCATACAAAATTGTGCATTTAAAGTTTTGTTAAAATAATGATTCAATAGAGATTATCATCAACAACTTTCCCCCGGTGTAAACATTTTGAATAAAAATATGTTTTTGGTGTAGATATTTCATCCGTTTCTGAGCCGATTTTGATCAAATAAAGGTTATTCTGTCATTAAAACAGTTCTTCCGTGTCTTACAAACAAATATCAGGGGCACTTCGGGAAATACCAATACTCATACTTTGGGAATCATAAAGTTTTAAAGTATCGCTATATCGTCATCGCCTTTCTCTCACAAAAAACCCGCGGATTTCCGCGGGTACAGCTAGTCTACACTCAGTAATACTCTAACGCCACGAGGGGGGTCGCGCGTGCTTTTCCAATGGGCCATTTTCGAAACACTCGCCCGCTTTCCGCGGCGCTCCTCGATCTCCGAGACCGAGACGAAGCCACGGGCCCGGTCTCGGAGCTGATCATAGTCGCTTTCGCGACTCCCGGCGTCGTCGAGATCGACGTGAATAAGCTCCGTAAGTTGCTCTAATTTATTCATGATTCATGACGCGCGAGTCGCCATCGATTTTATAGAGTCGCGTGGATAAGGACTAGCCATCATTCCCGTGCGACCGAGCTTCGCTTTTCGTTGAGCGCCACCCGTTCGCCGGATTTGTAGATATCGGGCTTATGAATATTCAAAAGGTAGGGTCTTGGACCCTTCTAGCGGAGACTGTATTTACACAGCTAATTGGTTTGTGGTGAGCTTCAGGACCGCGAGGTGCAGTCCGCAGAAAGAGTTTATTTACATAGCGATTATAGTCTCTGGCAGGCTTCGACACTGAATTGATAACGCGTGGATAGTGATAACCCATTTATCCACGAAGCAGCTCGCTACACTCTTTACTTGATAAGTGAGATAGCGTGGCAAGTCCTATGATATTTGTTTGGACGATGGTGAAATGAGATTTACAAACGGTAGATGGAGCTAAATAATATTCTCGACACGGAGCCGTGTCTATTAATTTTGTGTAGGTTAATGGAATTCAGGTGAATTCGATATAATGACAATACCCGTAATAATTGTACTTGCATAAACAAATTGGGGCATATCTTGCAAGAGTAGTGCATATAATCATTGCATTTAGATACTCCCTGTTTCAGAGAAATAGGAACGGGTTTCCTTAGCACTGCGAGTACAGGCGACTGGTTGGAATACTCCCTCAGGAGTAGAAAATATGCACATTATGGGCAGGAATGCATGATTGCAGTGTGTATCCGTTGACCGGGGTAGTAATAATCGTGAAAAGGAATAGCGCTTTACAAATAACAGTTACCGGTATTATTATTAGTATCATTTTATTTTGGTTATGTATAACTGATTGTATTTACAATGCAATATTGTTGTGATCATTTTACCGCGTGCATCAGTGGTGTACCTTAATGATTATTCACGGGGTGACTGTGTATTCCTTTTGATTTATAAACAAAACAAAAAAGCTTGACAGGATAAAGAAATGTTCAGAATTTTCTCCGGGAGCTTGCTACTCAAGAAATGACGCAATTTATAATATCTTTATAATATTCACGAACTTAAAAAAAGAGGAAAAAGATGAGGTTTTGAGTATCAAATTATACATTTTTCATATTTAACTGTATTTAAATAAATCTGTTTTGATAACCGTCGTTCTGCGACGAGATTTTCGACAATTGGTTAATTTTCGGGGGATGTGGGGAGTGGGGGGGTGGGATGTTACTGTTTTCCACCGGGGTGGGGGTCCATCGCCCAAATTAGGGGAGGGGATTCCTCGCCCAAAATACGGGTGTGTGTGGGGGGGGGGGGGGGGGGGGAGATAACTTATCGCAGTTTTTATTGTGAAAGCGGGGAGTCATGAGGGGGAGGGCGTAGTCTACAAAATTCATCGTTGACCGGGAACACTTGATTGTGGGGGGGGGGGGGGGGGGGGGTGGGCAGGGAGGAGGGTAACTGTTTTTCCGAGGCTTTTTAGTGGGGAATGGGGGTATCCATCACCAACAATAGAGGGGGCCCATCGCCCAAAATTGGTTGGAGGGGGGTCACCGTTTCGCGGGTGTATTGTGTAAGCGGGGAATGGGAGGGGGGGGGGGGTTCCATCGCCCAAAATAGCATGAAAAATAGTTCAAACTATAGTTATAAGTACGTGTATAAAGCTTTAAAGAGCATGTGACACAGATTGTTCACTTTGTTATAAAAACAACATATACTCTAATAAGACATCAAAATGGCTGCCGCAACAAAGAGCGCCCGTTTAATTGTCTTTAAACAAATCTGTTCTGATATTCATTGTTTTGCGGCGACAAGATTTTCGAGGCCGGGACCAAGAAAATTGGTTTATTTGTGTAAACGGGAGGTGGGGTGATGGGCGGGGGCGGCGGGGGATGTGGAGGAGAGGGGGATGTGACCATTTTCGACAGGTGGGGGTGGGGGAGGGGGGGGGGGGGGGGGGTCCATAGCCCAAAATAGGGTGAAAGGGATATCGATAACCGTTTCGCAGGTTTGATTGTGTAAGCGGGGAGTCGTGAGGGGGGAGGCGGGGGGGGGGGGGGTAACTGTTTTCCGAGGCTTTGTGTTAAAAGGGGAGTGGGGGATCCATCACCAAAGGGGGGGGGGGGGGCGGTTAGGAGCAGGGTGTACCTCAAACTCGGGAATAATAATAATGATTGAGTTATAAAGAAAAGATACTCCTTACTTCACAGATTATATTAATTTTGTTGCATTTCGTCCCGGTGCGGGGGAGGGGGGGGGGGGGGGGGGGATTCAAATTATCTTTTTGCGGGGGGGGGGGGGGGGATGTGCCTCGATCAGTGAAATTCGAAACAGTGGTCTTAGGAGCGGGGCGTGCGAAACTGGTGTGCCTCAGGTGTTAGCAGGGAGTGAGGGGAGGGGTGGGGCGGCATCACCTAAAACAGCTCAACATTATACCAGTTTGAAAGAATACACAATGATCTCTTCATGGTACCAATACTACATTTGGAGATCGTCGTGCAGTTTGTGATACAAGCACATTATTTGGCACAAGCAACAAAATATCCATAAGTATAGCTTTAAAGGACAAGTGACATAAAATGTTCACTTTGTGATACAAGCAACATATTAACTCTAATCATAGCTCGAAAAGACACAAACGGTGTAAGAGTTTGATGTCGCGACAAACGCAAAATGAGACCGATAATGCGTCACGATCTGTTCATTTTGTGATACAAGCAACGAAATAACCAAAAATATAGCTTTAAAGGACAGGTAACACCTCGACAAAACAAAATGGCTGCCGCAGCAAAGAGCGCCCGTTTAACGGGCGCCAACAGCTAGTCTATTATATTAATACGGTAAGCTTCAACCCCCCAAATGCCTCCCACTCGAGATATCCACACCCCGAGAATTCGGCGACTCCCCGACCGTCGGGATCGAAGGATATACGTTTTGCGGAGGACAATAAGGCATTCCCGAGTCGCTCCCGCCCCGTGGTCGTCCTCCAGATCGAAGAAAAGGGAAAGTCAGCAATGCGGATTGCCCGTTTAAGACGCCGAGCATTGACTAACAATTTATCGCCGTAAAAGTATTTGTAAGAATATAAATTGGAGAAGATAAAACAAATAATATATCAAGAAACCATTTTAGATATAACACGTTGCGAAACTAGCAAGGTTTTGATAAATATCAATATTTATATTATGCGGATGGTATGGTACTGATCGCTATTGCCGATTGGCATCGTGTTTGTAAGTGCATGGACGACAAAATGCGACAACTTCAATTTAGCTGCGGTTATACAACGCGCAATGGCTGTACAGCCGTGTATACACGTCGCGCAGTCATCAAATTACCCCACCGAACCGTAGTTTATTTGCATAGCTCACTGACCTGCTGACCATCGTCTCTGGTCACTATCACCGATCTATACCTATTCGCCCTTCCGTACACGATACTATAATTGCGCCAGCTTGTGGTAAGATGTATTAAGTCCGCGAGCCCACATGCTTTGTACACAGCTGAGCGGGCCTGCAAAGTGCATTGAAGTGAATAAAGCGGGGTGGACAATGGTGGAGCAGGGGAGTTTTATACAATCTCGACATCTTGCGGTAATATGATTGTATTATGCCATCCGCGAAGAGAAGACGCCTGGGGGTGGGGGGGGGGGGGGGGGGGGTGGTATCTGCTCATTTATTATGCAATGCATGTATTGACGGCTACTATTCCCTTCAACCATGGAACTCCCATATCCTTGCTTCCACGGAATATATCATCGGGTTTCACAAGAATATGACAAAATGTATACGCCGGAGAACTTACATTGGATATGAAACGTTCATGGGACACGACGGGTTATGTGTCATGCAGACAATTGGAGTAGCGGGGGGGGGGGGGGGGGGGGGGTCAGCGGCGAAGCTACTGTATATTAGCAAGTACACGAACATAGTGTACTCTATCTAATTTAATACAAGCGGAACAAATTATGGACTCTATAAAATATGGGGGATAACTGAATAACTTTGCATGGGTACTAAACCATTATGATTTTGTTATACATTGGCCGGATATCGTTGGACGGGACCCTAATGCGTCGGGGCCACGTCCAACGACGGGTAGTGGGGCGGGATTGAGTCGCCCGTGTTTATTTTGTCTTATACTATTTAAATTATGACTCTGGGAATAGTAAAGATTTAAAGTATCGTTATGTCATCATCGCCTCTCTCTCACAAAAACCCGCGGATTTCCGCGGGTACAGCTAGTATTATATTAATACGGGTAGCTTCAACCCCCCAAATGTGTCCCACTCGAGATATCCTCACCCCGAGAATTCGGCGACTCCCCGACCGTCGGGATCGAAGGATATACGTTTTGCGGAGGACAATAAGGTATTCCCGAGTCGCTCCCGCCCCGTGGTCGTCCTCCAGATCGAAGAAAAGGGAAAGTCAGCAATGCGGTTGCTCAAGTTATGGAGCCGAGCATTGACTACCGATTTACTGCCGCAACTTTGTTTGACGAATATAAAACGGAGTTTAAAAAGCAAGATATATATTACGAAACAATTCAAAGTTTACCTGTTGAAAAACTGTCCTGTTTTGGATAAATATAAATTATTATTATCACGCGAATGGTCGATATGATCTGTAAGTCTAAAATTGACAATGCAAGTGTTATGTATTCGTAGTGTAATAGTCGTAAGGTTTATTTCGCTGCGCGTATACTCCACTGGTATTCGTTACAAACGTGCACACGGCTCGGAGTCATCTAACGCCTTCGGCGATGGCTAATACACGCGCGGTGTTTGTTTGCACAGCGGATTATGTACACGGTGCAATTGAATTGAATAGGGGAGGGGTAAACAATGGTGGAGCAGGGGGTTTCTTTCATCTTACCACATTGACCAGGGCATTGGCTAATCTTGCTACAATCGCTCCATGGTATAATGTGCAATATCGCCACACAGCGGCGAAACTACTATATTAGCAAGAGCACGATAGTGCACTGTATCTAATTTAATACAAGCAGAACAAAGTATGGGGGGGGGGGGGTAGAATGGATGGGGAAGGTATCTGCTCATTTAGTAAACAATGTATGTATATAGACGGCTATTATTCCCTTTAAGGGAATATATCATCGGGTTTCACAAGAATATGACAAAAAGGTATAAGCGGGAAAACTTAATTTGAATAAGAAACGTTTAGGAGACACAGAGTTATACGTCTTGCAAGCAATTGGGATCGTGGAGAGAGGGGGCCGGGGGGGGGGGGGGGGGCAGCGGCGAATGTTCTATATTATCAAGAACACTACGTATAACTTTGCATGGGTACTGAAAGCATCATGATTTTGTTATACATTGGCCGGATGTATCATTGACCAGGGCCCCGACGGGTTGTGGGCGGGATTGAGTTGCCCGAGTCTATTTTGTCTTACTATTTATAATGATGGCTATGGGAATAGTATAGTCTTTCTTTCTTCGCCTTTCTTTCACACAAACCCGCGGATTTCCGCGGGTACAGCTAGTAAAAGATGATTACGACACTGCCAACAATGTCATGCGATCCACGTCGTAGATATCGACCGAATATATTGTCATGTCATCACGGTAAAATGTAAACATTGAAATATGCATATGTTACATGTTGTAGTTACACGTTCATGCATACAATTCGTACAGTATTCGTCGGATTAGACACGTCTATAGTCCC
>JBAMJV010010610.1:0-38268 GCA_037951105.1 Echinarachnius parma | reverse complement strand
TAAGGATACGTAATAGGGTATGATTATGAACATATATAATATACCTTTTTGCTCTGCAGTCTGGTTGGCTTTGTTCTTTGTCCTTCGTTTTGCTTATATTATTGTAGTTACTAACATATTATTTATGTTTGATTTGTTTGTACTCTGGCCGTATCCATTGGACTGTAGATCAGCAAGCAGTATCCCACGAGTTCGTACAAAATGCTGCATGTGGACTAGTATACAGTAAGAATGAACTATTACCCATTTTTACGTGACACAAGATGACAATGAATTCATGTAAAAGTTTGTATTTTCTTTAAAGTAACTTCTCTATAAAGTAAACGAAGTAGTCCATAATTATACAAGGAGCTGTAACTGTTAACATCCTACTCTTACATTCGCAAGTATATGTGGAAGTGGTGTGGCAAGATCGGTGGAGCGCGTGCTTTCTGATCGTGAGACCCCGAGTTCGAACCCTGCTCGCTCCGTTTGCCCTTCAGCAAGGCATTTAATCCACATTGCTGCTCTCTACCCAGGTGTATAAATGGGTACCTGGTCAGGTGAAAATTAGCTTGGTGCACCTATAGGGTTGCCCGCCTCTAGTATGCTCCCCAGGGAGTTGAGAATGTGTACAAGATAATTGTGCCAG
The DNA here is from genome assembly GCA_037951105.1 of Echinarachnius parma. Classification (NCBI taxonomy): domain Eukaryota; kingdom Metazoa; phylum Echinodermata; class Echinoidea; order Clypeasteroida; family Echinarachniidae; genus Echinarachnius; species Echinarachnius parma. The sequence continues at coordinate 37,637 of JBAMJV010010610.1, read as the reverse complement.
TCTGAACTGTACCAAATGACCAGGGATAATAATAAGCGCTTTGAGCACCTTATTATGTGGATATTGCGCTTTATAAATATTCAATATTATGATTAAGTATGTAAAGGACATTCAAGGAAAGAAACAAAAGGGGAGACTTTTAATAAACAAAAGAACAATATAAGGTATGTCCCCCACCCCCTACACTTATGTGAGCCCCACATGATTCCGACCACGCTATATCATTGAATATTCCCCCAAAAGCTTACGTTGCTCAGGGCAGTATCCAATACATGCCACAACATTGGGATGTCCAGTCGAACTGCTGAGGGTTTGGACAGCACTCGAGATGGTCGATGACTCTTGCTTATTGCCTGAATATATATTTATAGCAAATAAAGAGATAATACATTTTCATCATCAAAGTCATTAGAGCAACTCAATATCAATATCAATATGTCTGTTTAATCTTTTAAAAACTCTTTATCGACATCAAATACATAACACTGACACCTAGCAACAACTATAATATTTTTATTTAGCTTTCCTGCGATTCGATTCAGAGGAGTCAAGACAGAATTTAAATTTCTCTTCTTGCTGCACCTCACACTTCTCACAAATAAGTTACATGATGTATACAAAATGCATTGAAACAACATCTTCCTTGAAACAAAACGTCTTATTTGATATAAATTTCTTTTAACGGGCTAAATTGCACACATTATTGATGTTTTTTCAAAGTTAAATTTTCGACAATAAGAATGCCAATAAATGGTGCCAAAACAACAGATTTGTATAATATTTTCATTAATTGAAAACTGACGCGAAATTACAAAAAAATCTACGTTTAGTTAGACAAAGTATAACATGTACGTACTTAGTTGTATTTTAATTAATTGTCAGTCTATTCAAAATGTCTCTTGCATTTAAAATTTCAAAGGATAAATAACTTGTCTAACTAAATATGAACAACATCAATATAATATAGCATGACGTTTCATGTGTACATGCACATCATCGTGTGCAAAGTATGTGTTACTAACACCATAAGGAAGTACATTCTACTTGAGCGCCTAAAGTTATTCATGTAACATGTATACTGGTCGAGTGTCACTATGGTAACTATTTCAGAGGGCAAAATCATAATAAAGGAAGCAGTGGTGCATCCAGGAACTTTGAAAAGGGGGGCTCCGATCTGCGAGCGGAGCCGTTTTGGGCCTGTCTTTGGGCTTCTGACAGGAATGCGGGGGCGGAACATCCGGAAGCTTTTAGATTTAAGCTGTTCAAATCCCCCAATTTAAAACTAATGGCTAACAAGAAAAACACCAAGTATGTGTGTGTGTGGGTGGGGGGGGGGGGGGTTCTAAGGCACAGGAGCCCCCCCCTCGCTACACCAGTAAAAGGAAGATGTCAAGGTAGTATTCTTTTCCTGTATTAGTAAAATCAATCTTTCTGTGACAAAATAGGGAAATCCGGGTCAAATTGCTTTTCATTTCATTTGTTCACATACTATTGTGTACGTTTAACTGTAACACTTTGAGGAAATAATTTGTATTCCTAATAACACCTATCATAATTGTACGATAGTAGTTTAAATTTGTAATTGTAGGGAACTTTTTCACAAAATTTAAGTTTACATTTAATTTCTTTTCAAAAGCAAATCTTTATAAGTAAATTTAAAAAACAATTCTTAAAAAACAATTCTGTTTTTTTTTTCTTCAGATTATTCGAAATGTCGCTATGTACTAAAGATAAAGTTAATTAGAAATCCACTGACCAAATTACATACATTTTCATTTTGTTACGAGAGACTAACCTTGCGCAAAAAATTATGCAGTTTCCAAATGCAACTTTAGTATCCTCAAATATTACTCTACGTATATAAATAGATAGATAGATATATATAGGTTGCTGGAACAAGATTGAAACACAAGGTTCCCTAACACTCTGGAGCATAACATATGACTGACTGAAATGCTCTCGATCGAGTGAAATGGTTAAGTGCTCTACGTCTACTAGATTGATATTGGGTATCCGGCGTTTACTAGGGTAATGACAACTAAGAAACCCAACTTTTAACCTTTTTTTCTGCTCAGAAATCACCCCTTGTAATTTCAGACAATTCATGGATGAGTTTAAAGAGTGCTATGATATATGTTTATGTACTTTCGGGAACAGTGATATGCTGTACACTTTTTTGGTACAAAATAATATTGATACTAAAGTGATCTTTAAACTTTGTCATTTACATGTAGATATCGTATTATAATAACAATCACGTGGAGCTTTCACATATTTTGCGTACCTTGATGTTTTGATTATTGTATATCAGATAAATAAAATGGGATTTGATTTGTCAAATATTGGATATATTAATATTAATATGGAGATTTGCATGATTAAATTGAAAAGCGTTCCGGAACGCTTTCGATTGTCGTCAGAATTAATGGGTAGTGGATGGTAAAATATGACATTAACTTGTAATCTTTTTCACTAGGTAAACGGCATTCTTTTTCTGTGAAACTATAAATTATATATCATTCAAATTGTGAATTACAATGATATTGGGTACACGATTGAATACTCAAATCCCACTTTCGGAAAAAATTATGAATTTAATAGATCACTTTAACAACAAAAGTAATAATAGTTCATTCAACTAAATATGTTCCCACCTCGTATCTGCTGGATAACTATTGCTGTACGCCCTTGGGGTGAATTAAGTTCCCCTTTCCACACGTCACCGAACTCCCCGCTCCCGATCGGACCCAATCTGGTCAAGAATGAGACATCAGCAGCAGGTATCGACACGGATCCATCTCCTTTGAAGCCAGGTTGAAGGGCAGTGTATGTTGAATCAGCTGCATTGATGAGAAATAAATACATTTGTATTATGACAATTTCTTTCAGCAATATGAATGTATTATACATTATGATGAATAAATACCAGACCTTTTGCAAGACTTTTCAATTATAATCACTTTGTAATGCTTTCTATTGTAAGGATTCATTTTCTTTTCAACTTTCTTTAATCAAAATTAGACACCCTTTTCTAGAAAAATCACTTGCAAATGGTACAAAATGTAAACGCTATAAACAAAAGCACTTACTTCTTGTCCCAGGTGCAATCATCTCATAAAGTTTGATGTCGTCTGCTCCGTCAGTGTTCACATCACTCCTGGAAAACAAAACCAAAGAAAGTACAAATCAGCGTACATATAGGTGGGGGGGGGGGGGGGGGCACGGGGAGGGCACCTTGCTCTTTCTATTTCCCCCCAAAAAAACACGAAAATACCAAACGTAAGGGGAACTTCTTAGTGTAAAATGAATAAGTATATGAGGTCATATTGCCAGTATGTTGATTATTGCCGGATTCATAACTCCCACGGAGTTGGGCTACTAAGTGTATCTGCCCTACTGACCCCGTTGCATAAACTACACATCTACGGTAGTTTTATCAATCAACCCGTTCGAGGGAGGATCCTGGAGGGAAAAGACGGCAAACTATTTAAATATGTTCAATAAGGGGCAACATTATTCAATCTCAAAAATGTCGATTACAAAGAATGAAATGTTATTGAATTCTTGCATGAATCATGATCTAACTTTTTAGAATGATTCAGTTGCCATTATATATACTGTATTTAGTTATATTTTACAATCTACGATCTGATGATTTTACATACCTAGATTTTCTGTCATCATTCGTTTCTGTAGCAGCGTGATCTAAGAGAAAATTACAATTACAAAAATACATCGCTTTGAAATGATTTAAAACCAAAATATACACATTTTAAAATAATATTTAATAGGACTATGTTTTCCATAACCAGGATGACCACAAGTATGAGGTTTAATTATTTCCAATATCTATGTTAATATGTCTTGCACTTTTGTGTTAACACCTGTTTATCTTTCAAATGAAAACATCCCTTCAACCAAGCCGTGTGTATGTTTTTCTACTATTCAAGCATCATTGAATTATAACTGTTTCGTTTGTATAACGATGACTGAGACGTTTTACTCTGTTTGACCACAACTATAATATCCCTTTGATTCTGTCCAACATTGATGTACATACTACTGACTTGAACTGAAAAGAGATTATGATTAGGCATTGTTTACTTTTTTTTCTTTAAGCGAAATCATTTTTTTTATAAATCGTACACATTTGTGAAAATATACCGAAACGTTTTTTTATATCGTTTTGGATGATCTAACTTAACATAACATTCAATTTTTATATTAAAATATGGTTGAAACTTGATGTGTTTGGCGCCCTCCTGTATTAACTGGTACTTTTTGAATGAAAAAAGCCCTGTTAATTATCCGTTTATACATCTTTCCGATCATTCATGCATCATTTAATTATAACAGTTAGTTTTTAATGACAACTTCCACATGTAAGTTACTCAAATTATGTTTGACCTAAACTGTTGTTCGCTTTTAGTGTGGGTTATTCGTTAAACAGAGAACAAATATATATATTTCTAAACTTACTTGACCCCTTTCTTCTCAGTAAAATCACCAGGGAGACGTTTGCAGCCAGTGATGTAGCCAATAGAAGGGATAGAATAGCGAAACCAGCTTTTGCTTCGGAATTTAGACCATCTCCATATGATTAAACAAAACAAATTAATGAATCAATCAATAATTGTATTAAAGGGACTTTAGTAGCATTGTCCAAATCCTCAAATTCCAATTGGAATTCTATCGGTTCTCTCATACATGGTTGTGCTCGTATGAACAACCAAAGCATGGGACAGGTTTCGGTTTTTCAAATTTCTCTTTCGTTAAAAAGATATTTACGATTGAAGTGTTCAGATGTCAAATTATCAAACGGATCGTCAGAACGTGTACAAAGTGATTGCAATGAGTTGGTGAATGTCACTTTGCATATTTGCTCATTTCTCGGCCATATAAAGTCCATTTAACTTGAAATGTTCACACAACACCTAGTGGATATATCAGATAACAATAATTTATATTGTATCAACCACTCATCACTTTTTGCAAAGCTACTAGATCCCTTTAATAAATGCGAAATTAATAGATAAAGCATCTTATTATTATAAGGTGCTATATTAAAATCACAGATGCATGGCTCCTTAAAAGTTGTTTCAAGATGACAATTGGTCAAATAACTCTTGTATATAAACTGTTGGAAAGGCCATTTCATGACCATTTTCAGAATGGTCCTGTTTTTCCACATACAATATAAATGTTCAATCATAATAATTTACCAATGCACCCCCTCCCAAGTCGTTCAGGGTATAATATTAAAACAAAATAACAATGGTTTAATTTACAATCATACACGGGTATTATTAAAAACTAAAAACATATTTCTCTTTCAAAACACTTCAAACTAAAATTTGTATTTCTTTATTAAAATAGCCAAACTTCTTGATTGTCGAATATGCATAGATATCCCATTATACATTTTACTTCCGCGATACAAACAAAGTACGCTTACAATTCTCTATTTTCGGTTTTTGCAAAATTAAATTAGTACTTCTAAGGGCATAGTATATAGTCTAAAAAAATACAGTTTTCCTTCAAATATATTTTTAAAACTAATAATCGTGAAATATTGTATACGTTAAAGAGTAACTGTGCCTAATTTGCTTATTTTATAAGGGTTCCCAATTTGAATTATCGTGAATTTCACTTATTTGTTTATGTTCAGATTATTTTATTTTAAGAATAATTCTAACAGCACTGTTTTGTAATTTTGTACCATGTCTACCTAGGTATTAGTGCCAAATGCCATAACACATCACCGTAATCAAAATATGTCATAAATGGCGCATATACAAGCCTTAGAGCTTATTAGTATACTGACAGCCTTAGCATGCTTAGGGGAGTTTATTGTCAAATTATTACAATTCATCAAAGAATACAACTTATGCAATTCAATATCCAAAACAATTTCAATATTACAAGGGTCTTTATCTGAAAAATATTTAACGGTGTCTGATTACTTTAATCTTAAATAAGTCTGATTACTTTAATCTTAAATATTTTTTTAACAAAAAGGGAAATTTGAAAAACCAAAACCAGTACCATGCTTTTATTGTTAATACGAATACAACAATGTATGAGGGAACCGCTATAATTCCAATTGGATTTTGGGGATTTTGGACAATGTTACTAGGTCCCTGTTATGCTTATTAGTATACTGACAGCCTTAGGGCAGTTTATTGCCAAATTATTACAATTCATCAAAGAATATAACTTTAATATGCAATTCAATATCCAAAACATTTTCAATATTACAAGGGTCTTTATCTGACAAATATTTAACGGTGTCATCTGCATAATGGTGAACCGAACTTTTTGTTTAGACAAGAGGGCATTTTATTTATATATTATAATGATAAATAGGATGTTATGCTAATAATAGAATTACAGTTTTTGTGAGTTATTTCCATATAGGCCCATGTATGTATTTTGCATTGAACTGTGAACAAAAACACAACATATTTTACAGGTTATTAGCGTAGCCCGATATGTAGAGTTTTAATAACGGGTATGCATGGATAATTTCCTCATCATTAATACTATCTAATGAATTATTCAAAGAGTTCAAAGTTTATTTTATAATAACATATTTCCCTGTAATTCCCTGCTGCCTAAAGACCCGCAATGTCTGCAATGCATCGTCAATTCCGCTCGCGAATGACAAAATTGCAATAATCTGATAAAAATGATAATTTCTCAATCAGTCAATACAACACATTACATCTTTCTAACAACATACGAAACATTATTGCACCACCTCAAAATCATAAAGACACATGTCATCATACAAAAAAAAGAATACACCATTGGGATTAATGCATGACTGCCTCAACATCATTCAGAGCACGTTTTATTCTCCCAACAAAAAGAGAGTACACTGGTGACAATATCAATGCATATTGCAACATTTCAGTTTTGACTTTGCCCCATATTCGGGTGTCATACACATTCCATGATAAAATATTCATAACAAATGTCATGTTAATGAACAGGGGGAAAACAGCTTTCCAATGATACCAAATGTATGAACGGTAATAAGATAATAGGAGAGATATGAACGCTCAAACTTGAATTGCGGAACTTTTTTGTGAGGGGTTTATATCCCCGTCTATTCATCAAATTAATTAATTTGTATAAAAGAAACTAAAGCTGACCATCCACATAGAAATGTTGCATAAGTAACGTGGCCGGTAAGGCGGTGCTTGTGCAATGCGAATAAAAATAAAATAAATACAGCGTTATGAGACCCGTTCTGAACATAGAGTTACATAGATTATTTCAACAAAATCAAGTCGAAAACAAATTAGATAATGATCAAATAGCACTTGGTCATTAGTAAAGTAAAGTTATCAGACGTAGGTTCAATCTAAGCGTGGTTAAAGTAAACAACATAACAATTTGTACTGTGCAAATAAAGTACGCTTGACCGACCAACATAATGGTTAAAGGGAAAGTTGAATTTAGGTTTAGAGGGCGCTTTAATAAAAAGTGTTTTGAGGTAATGAAAAACTGAGTCTCAAATTTGCCATACCATTTTAGTGACAGAACAACATTTGGGTTCAGAATGAGCTGAAATATCAATATTATCCCGTTCCCTTCGAGATTCTGAAATCCCCATAGACTTCGTACATAGTGTACAAGGTTCCCCGTACGCAAGGGGTTAAAGTACTCACATTGGCCTGCTGGTATGCATGGTGTGGCAGGGATATCTCCCGGGGATGGGGTGGTACTATAGCTTGCCCCCTCGTTCAGCGCAGGGAACTGGCTCGTGGAGATCTGCGTATAATAAAGTTAAAATCTTTTCATTGTACGTATTTGTCTAAATACCTTTTAAAATGTAAATAATATTAATATACGTCTATATGGTGATATTATGAGACTGATATGCATTTGCACGTAAAATGAAACTGATCAGCTATCACGGCATCCAGTGACATATGGCATAAAGAAACATTTTGAATACATGCATAAACAACAATACTGCTTGCTGTGCAATGTGCCGACTTTGGTAAACAGTAAAGTGTGGCGATTGACGAACCATGGTAAGAGTAGAGTGTGGCGATCGACGAACCTTTGTTTGATACTTACAAGAAAATTGTTCTATTCCCAGGTAGCAAGCCAACGTTGGTCCAACGTTGGACCAACGTTGTCCAATTTTTTCGGCAACGTTGGTCCAACGTTGTCCGGCAACGTTGGACCAACGTTGCTTGCGTACGCCCAAAAAACGCTGCTCCAACGTTGGCGAAAACAAAATACCAACGTTGGATCAACGTTGGTCCATCGTTGGAAAGTTGTCATTTGTCAACGTTGGACCAACGCTTTTCCAACGTTGATCCAAGGTTGGTATTTTGTATTCGCCAACGTTGGAGCAGCGTTGGTTGGGCGTACGCAAACGTTGATCCAACGTCAAAGCAACATGTGTCCAACAAGCATCCACCATATTTCCAACAAGCATCCAACATGTCTCCAACACTCATCCAACAAGCATCCAACATGTCTCCAACAAGCATCCAACATGTCTCCAACAAGCATCCAACGTTGGTCCAGCGTAATTCACCAACATTTCTCCAACGTTGGTCCAACGTTGGTCCAACGTTGATCCAACGTTGGTCCAACGTTGGTCCAACATTGGACCAACGTCTCACCGTACTAAAAAAATTAAATTAATATTCATATGACACGCCTATTGGTGATATCTAGAACATCCTATCCTAGCTTTCCCTTTACCTAAGACTAACCCTAACCCTATTCCTAGTCCTATTCCTATCCATATAGTCCTATTCCTATTCCTACACTCACTACATCTACATCATCCACTCAGCTTTATATAACCTAGCTTCTGTGTTAATATTTGTTTGATGGTTGGTATTTCGATAAAGTTGAATGTTTGGATAAAGTTTTAAGAATTTACACAAATACATCATGGAAACAAACCTTTAGAATGTTTTTGTAGATAAATAACTTACATATATTTCAAATAATGAGTAAATAATAACATTGGATTCATTCTGAACAATCAAATAACATGATTATTAATGCTTTTTGCAGTCAATGATAACCACTCATGAATATTCATGAATAATAACCAACGTTCATCCAACGTTGAACCAACGTTGATCCAACGATGGCATACATCCTGCTTTCAGCAGCTAATTTTAAATCCTTTTATTATGCAAGGGGGTTTTGACCACCTGTGCTACGAGTAAAAAAATTACCTTTTCTAACATAACAGCTACATGTAGTGAACAACAGATGTGAAATGTTGGATTCTCGTTGGATTAACGAACGTTTCACTGTGGGTTAGCGATGTCGATCCAACGTTGCTCTAACGAGATTGTCCAACCTCCATTTCACTTTGAGTTACCGATGTTGATCCATCGTTGGTGTTGTAATATAATACAAGTAGGCGAAATGCCATGTGTAACTCTGGCATAACATTAAACAATAATAAATACTGGTAAATTACAAACTTGAGTGTCAGGGTAGACTACCCGACACCCAGAAGATGGAACCAGGGGATTATTCTGCCCCTTTCGTACGGTTGTCATCCCCTATGTAAGACCGACATTTACCTTAATGCAAAATGGTTTAACGTGCTAGTGCCAGGGTGGACTACCCAACGCCTAGATGATACCAAGGGATTATTCTGCCCTAAATGGTATTCATCTCTATCACAAATCTAATCTATCCGGGGGTCTGAGACGTCGAAGTGGGTAGCGCCTGTCACGTTCTTGCGAGGGCGGCTTCACCTCACTCCAGCACGCTTCTGGGACCTCCATGTCCTCGTTTACTGGAACATGGATGTTACCTTCAGGTGCGCGACGCTTCTTTAGATGTTCCGGCGATACCGCCCACCTTTCTCACTCTGGATGTGGTACGAGCGGGGCGTTGAATCTTGAGTTGTCACTACGCCAGGTTTCCATTCTTTTCCCACTTGGTAGTACACACGTTCTCCAGACTTCAACACCGGCAGCGACTTGGCACCCTGGTCATAGTATCGCTTCTGCCTCTTCTGGAGCTCTTTCTTCCTACTAGCTATGCACCGTTGATAACGAACAGTACAGTTCTCAATAAAGCGTTTTCTGGATGGTATATCCGGTCACACATCAACCGTGAAGCTCGCCTCCCAAAATGGATTCAAATTAGCATTTCTACAACACAGGTCATGGCGAATCGAATCAGACATACAGTCACCACTTCAGACACCATGTTGTAATATAATACAAGTATATAGGCACACGAGTATAGTTGAAAGCTTACTTTATTAACTGCTTGTAGATCGATGGCCCAACTCATACATGGTTTCTTGACACCCGATAATATACATATCGATCCTATATGGTAATTCACCGGGGATGGCGCACTTCTATTTATGATTGTAATTCTACTTGAGTCCACTCATTACTGTTGGTCTAACGAGATTGTCCAACGTCTTTTTCACTGTGAGTTACCGATGTTGATCCAACGAGATCGTCCAACGTCTTTTTCACTGCGAATTACCGATGTTGATCCAACGTTGGTCCAACGAGATTGTCCAACGTCTTTTTCACTGCGAGGTACCGATGTTGATCCAACGTTGGTCCAACAAGATTGTCCAACGTCTTTTTCACTGCGAGTTACCGATGTTGGTCCACCGTTGGTCCAACGAGATTGTCCAACGTCCATTTCACTGCGAGTTACCGATGTTGGTCCAACGTTGGTCCAACGAGATTGTCCAACGTCTTCTTCACTGCGAGTTACCGATGTTGGTCCAACGTTGGTCCAACAAGATTGTACAACGTCCATTTCACTGCGAATTACCGATGTTGGTCCAACGTTGGGCTAACGAGATTGTCCAACGTCTTTTTCACTGCGAGTTACTGATGTTGGTCCAACGTTGGTCCAACGAGATTGTCCAACGTCTTTTTCACTGCGAGTTACCGATGTTGATCCAACGTTGGTCCAACGAGATTGTCCAACGACTATTTCACTGCAAGTTACCGATGTTGGTGCAACGTTGGTCCAACGAGATTGTCCAACGTCCATTTCACTGCGAGTTACCGATGTTGGTCCAACGTTGGTCCAACAAGATTGTACAACGTCCATTTCACTGTGAGTTACCGATGTTGGTCTAACGTTGGGCTAACGAGATTGTCCAACGTCTTTTTCACTGCGAGTTACCGATGTTGGTCCAACGTTGGTCCAACGAGATTGTCCAACGTCCATTTCACTGCGAGTTACCGATGTTGGTCCAACGTTGGTCCAACGAGATTGTCCGACGTCTTTTTCACTGCGAGTTACCGATGTTGGTCCAACGTTGGTCCAACAAGATTGTCCAACGTCCATTTCACTGCGAGTTACCGATGTTGGTCCAATGTTGGTCCAACGAGATTGTCCAACGTCTTTTTCACTGCGAGTTACCGATGTTGGTCCAACGTTGGTCCAACGAGATTGTCCAACGTCTTTTTCACTGCGAGTTACCGATGTTGATCCAACGTTGGTCCAACAAGATTGTCCAACGTCCGTTTCACTGCGAGTTACCGATGTTGGTCCAACGTTGGTCCAACAAGATTGTCCAACGTCTTTTTCACTGCGAGTTACCGATGTTGGTCCAACGTTGGTCCAACAAGATTGTCCAACGTCTTTTTCACTGCGAGTTACCAATGTTGATCCAACGTTAGTCCAACGAAATTGTCCAACGTCTATTTCACTGCGAGTTAACGATGTTGATCCAACGTTGGTCCAACGAGATTGTCCAACGTACATTTCACTGCGAGTTACCGATGTTGGTCCAACGTTGGTCCAACGAGATTGTCCAACTTCTTTTTCACTGCGAGTTACCGATGTTGGTCCAACGTTGATCCAACGAGATTGTCCAACGTCCAACGAGTTCCAACGAGTTTGCAAGTTTCCGACGTTGGTCCAACGTTGGCTTGCTACCTGGGTTACGACGAAGGTAAGGACCACTTTTTTCTATAACCCGTGAAATTTGGTTCTATTTGACCTAAAAAGTAATATTTCAGACCATCTAGAAATGCATGAAACGGTCCTTTTTTTTTTACTTTTTTTGAAAGTCTACTTTTTTTTTGGAATGGGTTCTGAAGTTTTCAATGGTAACAAAGCTTAATACCGAACGATAGAAAGTGACATTAAAGCAAAAACAAAATAAAAAAATAGATAAGATTGATACAAATACAAAATCAGATCTCATATGTACATATCTCGAAACACACATTATCAACAGTGATAGGATATCGGTTGGGAGACAGAAAGGCGTTAAGTCAATTGTTGTACTTCAAGAGATAATCATAATAGAAGATTGGGAGCCTTGTATTAAGCCTATTTAGCAAATTTCTTTATCATGAATATTCCCAAAATTTGACATCACATAGAGGTATGCAGAATGCAACATTTAGCTTAACAACAAACCGACTTAACGCCATTCTCAGTCTCACCCGATATGTAGGAATGTTTGGATTTATGTGAGGAAGATGAAACAAAGCATGGACTGACCTGTTGTAAAGGGGTGGATGTAGGAACATGGAATGCCATACATATACCCGTTAGGTTTATGCACCGCTCTGCACTGTATGGCAACCAACCAAACATAGGTTCGTCCATACGACCACAGTCACGGTACCTTGTGCATCTGTGGTGGACAGAGAACAGTAGTGAACAAGTTGCAATAGTGATAAAAAGGGAAAAAAAGAAAATTGAGTGGCAAGCCAACAGAAACGCAAGTTTAGCTCATACACTATTCTGAACTGTATGGCAGCTAACACAACCACAATTATAATACCTTGTGCATCATTAGTGAATAGAGAACATTACTAAAATCGTCAGAATCTACATTTAAAAGGGCAATGAATGAATGTTGCAACATTATTTTATACCAAAATTACAATTAGGAATGATTATTTCATCATACTGGATTGTGTACTGACGGCAGTGGGTAAAATAATTCAATTAAACCATTGCCTACGAAACCTGGTGGGCCCTGTATAAACTCTAGATGAGGATTTCAAAACCTGACAGGGAATGAATTAATTGAATCTAATCTGGAATTTAACGAAATGCAATATTATTGGCCAGAATCGGATATTCCTTTACCTATCTTCCAGCGTGCACCAGCCGCAGTACGGGTCGCCATCTTGTGCCCCGTCTTGCCCGATACACGCATTACACGTGGTGTACCGACTGCAGTTAGCCACTGACAGACGGACAAGCTTGGTAGAAAGAAAAAAAAAGAGAAAGAAATGTTTCTCAAGATAATCTACAGTGTTAACTCCTTAAATTAGGCAAAACATGATAATTATAATGGAATAGGGAACATATCGTAGGCATTTACTTTTACACTAGTGGCCAATTCTGCTACGCCTCACCGCGACGCACAGTGGGCCAGAACCGTTTCAAAGTGTGCCAAAATTAATTACTCATTGAAGAAGGTTAATGAAGTTCCAGTTTAAAGGAACTAAGGGTTTTCAGACCCATAGAATTCGATGGGAGTATTTTCAAATCCGTGTGACGTCATCAAAATACTGTTCTCTGATTGGACAAGGCAAATATTCATTGTAACACATATACAGGTTCAGATTACACTGATTAGTGCAACTTATAAGGGGTTTCTGGACCTAAGAAGCACAGTTGGAGCATTTTCAAATTTCTCTGACGTCATCAAAATACTGTTTTCTGATTGGACAAGGCAAATACTCATTGTAACACATATACAGATTCATATTACACTGATTAGTGGAACTTATAAGGGGTTTCTGTACCTAATAAACACAATTGGAGCATTTACAAATTTCTCTGACGTCATCAAAATACTGTTTTCTGATTGGACAAGGCAAATATTCATTGTAACACATAGACAGATTCATATTACACTGATTTATGGAACTTATATCGGGTTTCTGGACATAAGAAACACAATTGGAGCATTTACAAATTTCTCTGACGTCATTAAACTGTTTTTTGTTTCTCTCCCCCTCTCTCCCCTCACTCTTTCTCCACCTCTTTCTATCTTTTGCTATCTCTCTCCACCGCTATCTTGAATTTCGCTTTCTGTGAATTTCCTTCCATTTTTGAGCTCTCTTCTACCATTGACTACTTTCATACAATCCATATGCTTGTCCCATCATCTTAGACAAAATGTCAGAGGACTTCTTATAGATGCTACTTGTGTCAACAAAGAAAAAAGTGTACAACTGTATCTTATGTAGTTTGCCTATGTATGAGCCATTGAACGTGATATACGCCCTCAACGTTCGTTGGTATGAGCGCACGGCGCGCTCTTTCGCAAAAAAAGGACGATTTCGGCAAAAAAAGGGCGAACATGTGGTTGGAAAACCCCTTCTTACTCATAAGGTGGCAGATGGTGGCAGACAAATGTGGTATCAAAGTAAAGCATACATTGTAAGGAAGGCAATCATGATATTTTTAGCGCAGCAATCGGCAGCAATGTTGACCATTTTTGCGCATGAAAAAAACATCGATTTTCTCCCATTATTTGTAGGATTCTACTAACATAAATTCCGACATAACTGACAGTTTAGCTTTAAAATGTATGATTACTTAGGATAACTATTATAAAACGAGCATTTCAAATTTTAAGTCGATTAAGCAAGCCGTTTGGCAAATATCATGAAAAAAACGCAATATTGCATTTAACACAATGTGTTCCCTAAAATCAACATTTCTGGACTTTGTGAAGAAAAATGACCCACTTAAAATAAATATCGAGAAGAAATATTGTTCGGAGATGTTCTACAGGTTGTATTCTTTGCTAAAAACATGAAAAAAAGCAATTTCATTTCCATGACCAAGTCACTATTTTGGCGCACTTTTGCTCACACCTAGCCCACTGTGCGACGCTGTGCGCGCGCGAAGATCCTGTATACAGTATTCGCTTGTGCTGTTGATTATTTTCAATGAGCGTATTATCGTATAAATTAACGCCACTCAAAGTGCATTCAAACATATGCGAGATTGACTCATCGAACGGGTTTCCCGTGATCGGAATTTAGAGCGCAATATGGATTTAGACGCCATATAGATTAAGACGCCACAGTGATTTTTCAAAGTTGGAAATTAATATATCTAAAAACACCAATAACTCAACAGATAATATATTTTCAGCATATCACAAATTAGAATATCATATTATACAAATAAGTTACAATCTGCAGTTATAAACAACTGACCGGACATCAATATACATAAAAACACATTAACTTTAATAAACACTTAAATACTCCAATGATAAAATCATGAATACGCATTTTAAAAAAGTACCTTTTGTTGTGTGAGCATGTATAGCTGGTCATTTTGCTCATCAAAGTATGTATCCTGCTGGACCTGTGTGTTATCAATGGACACCTCCTCATAGAGTCTAGCTTGGGTGGCACTACCAATATGGACCTACAATACATTTAAGATCAAGATTGAAATCAAATATAAAATTGTAATTCCAATCAAATTTAGAAACTGAATTTGGGTTATACTTGTATTTAAATTCAAATTCACATATGTCTACATCAATTAGAACATTTGATTGGTGATAAAATCAACAGAATAATAATCCCATACCAACATTATTTGATTATTAAGTGAAATTAAAAGAATCATATACATACAAATGTATCAACAATCTATTTATCCAGGACTATTTACACTTTTTATGAATGGCCTTTGGAGAACTCGTTGTTTTCTTGGTGAACATTTCCAAGGCAATGGTTCCGGATGCTAGCAGTCTTTGATGGACATTTAAAATGTATTTGGACAATTGATTTTTAAAGTTAATTTGCAGCTTGCCTTCAGCAGTTTCCCTGCGCTCGATCCAATGAAAGCTATGGTCTCATTTTCCTCTATGACAGTCTCAATAGAGGTTGCAAGTGTTCCATCCATCTGTAGTACTGCAGTTGCTTCCAGAGGCTCATCTATAGGAGCGCTGGCATACTGGTAGTTATCCGTCTCACACTCCTGCTGGCGAGTAGCTTCCAGGGAAATCTGGATATAGATTAAAAAGAAAAAAGTATGAGGTCCAATCCCGTAACTTTAATACATAATACCGTAGATTTGTAATCATCCACCTGCATTATTGCAGTTGCTACCAAGGGCTCATCGTTAGCAGCGCTGGCATACTGGTAGTTATCTGTTACACATTCATGCAGACATGTAGCTTACAGGGTTATATTTAGTTGAAACATATAGGGAAACTGACCAGAAATATATCAAATTAAAACAAATAAAAAAGAGCAAAGATATCGAATTTCTCCGGGATTCCACCCCGAGACCTCCGGGTTGCTAGACCGGCGCTCTACCGACTGAGCTATAGAAACCCTAGTGCGATGTTTGTCCCTGGTTATATTTTAATGGATTAAAAAGGAAATGGAGGAAAATTATGTGAGAAATAAATTGATGAGATACAATCCCATAATTCCACTACATAACTTAGATTTTCAACCATCCATCTGCAGTATTGCCGTAACTTCCTGGGGCACATCTAGAGGAGCGCTGGCATACTGGTAGTCATCCGTCACACACTTCTGCAGACGAGTAGCTTCCGGGGTAATCTTAGATTTAAAAGACAAGTTATTTCAAACATCTACATTTCTAATAATATAATTGCAATGGGCAATAAGAGTTTTACAAAAAAAAATGATTTTTACATTTTGGTGAACAGAAAACATAGAATTTAAGTAAAAATGTTAACAACAAAGAAGAAGTGCAAGAGTGACAGTTCACACAACCTAACATCCGCAACAAAAACTTAACACCAATAACGGAGCTTCAAGAAATGATCATACGAAATGGGTGCATTCAGATAAAAGAAATATATACATGCTATTTTACATTCAACACCTATCCATACACTATCTTTAACAAATATGGAACATCATTGGAGACTTTTTGAAGTTCAGATCTGAGTTTAGCATTAAAGGTATACTCTGTGTGCTCTTACACCCGTAATGCGGATATTAAAGCTAATACCGAACAGCTGAATACAAACTGGTGCTCCTGTTTTGTTTCTGGTGTAATGTGGGTCCTGATACAGTGTACACCATTTTGACACACTATGATTGAGTAAACACTTCAAAGACATTTCTACGAGATAGTTTGAAATGACCAAAGTTTGTCTTATATATCAAAATCTTACTAGGGAGATATTGTCAGTACTTACTGGCACATTCAGGCACCTGCTGAACAATAGTTTGGATCCATACGCAGAACCTTGGTTGAGGCAGTTTTGTAAAGTTTTCAGGAATTTGTCTTCCACATCAATCATCTTGTAGATACAGAGGGCAGAGTTAGCTGTTGGTGTGTCTGTGTTATCTCCAATCCCTGAGGCTGCAAACACTGCGTACAACAGAGCAATGCCCTCGGTGCTCAGGGCATCTGCAAGGTTCCTTCCAGGTAGCGATACATCAATGGCTTGGATCAGGTTATACGAGGTTCCATCACCTGCAGAACATTGAATAGGCACATCTGTAAAGGTATCAAAGTTGCTGCTCGTTTGGCACACCCTGTTGAGCTTGGAAACATAGGGAAGATCTGCAGGTGGTATGGGGTTATTGGCACCGTCATATTCCAACTGCTGCTGATTGGTTACGAAGTAGGTGAAACCACCCTGCACAAAGCCACTCCTGAACTTGACTTCAACATTATTAACTCTTGCATCTGATGATGGTTGATTGGTCTGGACCTGAAACTGCAACTGATTGCTGGAATCAGTTGGATCTACAATCAACTTGCTCACATAACTTAAGCTTGTTTCCGGATCAAACTGGGGACTCACACCAACGAAGAAGTTCCAAGAATCTGATCCAAATACACCTACTGCTGGCGTTTCAGTGTTTGTCACAGGAAATATTGACTGAAAGGCCTCTGAAATGTTGGACAGTTTTCGTGACTCGCACTTGTCATTATAGCTACCGCACGTGATGAGGCGATTAACCGGAGATGGAGCAACTGCCAATATTTTGTTGTCATTAGCGTCACATTGAGGTGAGCAGGTGTTCTCCGTTTGGTGGAGTGACAGGTCCTCATTGAGGTGGTAAATATAGTTTTTTCCTCCAATATAAATGCCACTTATTCCACCTGTCCTTTCAACAACTGCAAAATGGTTCAACGGTGTTTCCTGCACATCCACAAATTCAACAGGATCATAATCTAGTACTGATGCCGAAGCATTGTTTGCATTCATAGATGTGCCAATTACGAGGGTGAATATAATGACAAGAGGTTTGATGGTAAATGTGCTTCTGTCAACTGGAAAATCTTTTGTCTCTGACATTGTTCTGTTGTGTCTGGTTTCCTCCATCGCTGAAAAACAGTGGCCGCTTTTTTTTCTGAAATGACAAAACAAAACAAAGCAAAAAACAAGTTTAACTCTAACAGTTCAACTCTATTTTGAATTGTACGGTTTTTAAAACAAAACAATTAGTACATGGATTTATGATAGTCACAAAAAGTTACTACACATAGGAACAACCTTACAATGAATCAGTTTGCTTGACAAATGCATACATGAAACTCAAGTTGCAAGCAAAGCAGAGGGGGTCACACATAAGACTCAGTAAAATATTATTTAATTTTGCATCGGTCCTGTTGATTGACTAATCTAATCAGAGGTGCAGCAATCTTAAAAGGTTTCTCGTTTATAAAGAAAGTAAGAAACCGTTCCATTACAAAGGCAGTTTGAAATATTTGCAGTCTGAACCATGAATTGGTAGCATCAAGATTCCCGGGAAAAATGGTATTTAGAATGAAATAGGTTTCTGGTGTCAAACATCATTGTATGAAATTACATCTGACTTTTTAAACATGAAATACATACTGTAGAACTTGATATCTTTCCAGACATCGATATAGAAGGCAAACAACTGACATTATATTTAACAACACTATAATGACCTCCTGAAATTCAATGATCTAGGGTATACGTATAATGCACGATTACAGTATATAGTAACATCATATATTTGTGAATACATTCACATTGTTACGCTAACCCCGTTACCATGGTTACCTTAGCTTACACCGCCACAATTAATGTTTTTAAAAGGGGAATAATTTACAAATCATATAACGCATCTAATAATATCGGTAAACGGGAGGACGGCGTGTCGTGCTTTTGCGGTCTTCGCCTCCGATCGCGCGTTACTGTTTCTGTAAACCTTTAAAAAAAAAATAGCTGGATCCCTGCGATAATCGGTAATCGGTCTCGAGAAGGAGCCCGGTCGGCGAATTTGCGTTTCCCAAACCATTCAGCAAGGAGGCGATACGTGTCAGATCTGCCCGTTTTATTGGAATGGGGCGACTTGAATGGAGACGCGCGCTTCAATTCTTATTCCCTTATGTAGGCCTATGCTAGGATTCGGAAAATAAACTTACCTCTTTTACTTAAAAGGTTTGTGCATCAAATGCTGCCAACAATTGCGAAATATTAGATTCCAAAGTATACGAAAAATAGAACAAACACACAATCAGCAAGAAGGTTGTGAATCAACTATAGCTCACCTTGTTGTATCGTAATACAATGCGACTGATTTACTTAGAGGGCGCGCATATAACTAACATTACTGCAATGATTGAGATCATCCGGTGCATTTTCTGAGTTTTAAAAGTCTGTTTCGTTACATTAAGTTCACTTATGAAATTATATATAATACGTCATAATTTTAAATGATATGCTATAATGTAATATAAAATAATATGATATCATATATGATGAAATATTATGTAATAATATATGATGAAACATGTTGGAAGAGGGATTTGACATTACTAGGGAAAATTCCCGAGACGTAGTCGTCCCGAAATATCATTTACAATCCCAAGGAAACATTCCCTGATGTTCCCGACAACAAAGTCAACTGACTTAATCCTGGTACACAGTAACAAATCTTTACACTTTGGGCCTCTGAACTCGATTAGAAATAGTTTTTTTTTCAAAGGATACTTGAAAGGTAATTCAGGTACCAGAAAATGCCTAACATAGACTGTGGTTGATTTTTTTTGTGTTTTAGTTATTTTTTATTTCTCCAAATTATAAGCATCTAACATTTACAAATGAATACAACATGTCAATGTTTACATCTTATACAGAAATAAGGAATACAACCATTACAGTTTAATGAAAGATAAAGTTATACAAAAGATGATCTTACATTAAAAAAAAGAAAAAAAGATATACAATCGATTGTAATTTACAATTGATTGTAAGTCAGACAATTTGCGCGTTTCAACCAATCAGATTTGCACATTTCGAACACATGATCTGACTTACAATCACTTGTGACTTACAATCGATTGTATCCCTTTCTGCAACGGGGCCCTGTACTTCTTGCTGTTGTTCAGCTAGTGCTAAGCCCATTACTTGTTATTGCAGTTACGTCGGTATTTGTATCAACCGATCTATCCCGCCTGTTCCCTCAAATGTCAAATAAATTGATATCATCATGATGATATCAAATATATGTTGCATTCTAATCTCCCCCCCCCCCCCCGATTTTTGATGAGTTCGTAATCGTGGTATCTTCGATGGTATTGTCCATTATAATAACATAATTTGTGTTTAGTATGCCCGCAATTGGTACATACAGATATGAATACATGTATATACGTGCCCCCAAATAATTTGACAACTATAATTTATACAAAAACGGGAGAAATCTTTGTTAAAAAAAGCAATGCATCAGGTGTGTCCCCCCCCCCCCCCCCCCGTCCCCATCATTCTGACCATTACGCCACTGATTTAGCGTCTTCATTCAAAGGAGTCATTCCCTTACCCATACAACTTATCTCACACGGTATATAATTGTTATGGATCTATGAAAACAACAATGATACATATAACATCTGTTTCATTTCAATAGGCTTAATTTATTAACTCAAAATTATAACACCAATACACCATGATACAAAACATAACACGAACGTATACAACATAGGCGGTATACCATAATTTATAGACATTTCCTTACATTTCATAGCAATAAATGCAATTTGTGATGTATTTTACATGTTTTCGTTATAATTATATAAACAATATAACGACCGAAAAACATAATGTATTTAGGCTAGAAGGTTAAATGGACTTAGTAACATTGTCCAAATCCTCAAAATCCAATTAAAATTATAGCGGTTCCTTCATACCTTGTTGTAATCTTATCAACAACAAAAAGCATGGGACAGGTTTCGTTTTTTCAAATCTCCATTTCGTTAAAAAGATATTTACGATGCAAAATTATCCAACGGATCGTCAGAACCGTGTACAAAGTGAGTGCAATGTCACTTTGCATTTTTGCTCATTACTCGGCCATATAAAGTTCATTTTAACTTGACATTTTCACACAACACCTAGTGGACATATCAGATAACAATAATATATATTGTATCAACCACTAATTACTTTTTGCAAAGTTACTAGATCCCTTTAAACATGTTAAAGAGAAGTTTTTTACTGGCAGTTGTGCTAACTGGTACTGATAACAGCGTTATCTTACTTCTTTTTGGCTATAATAATTTAAATTGAGGCCATTCTTCTCTCTTTTTACTGCGCACTGGAGACTCTCATGTTTTGAAATAGTTCATATTTAAATGATGTTGCAAACGAGCTGAACCTATTCATTTGCATGATGAAGATTTTTTATATCAATGCTGAGGTTAAAAACTTATTGAAATGTTCATTGTTTGACGAGCGAAAGGGCGATTTTCTTTTTATGAAATTTGACATACTTTGAAACCCAGCATGTTTCAATAAATGCGTTCTAGAATAAAAAAAAAAGCAACATACCCAGGTTTTTGGTATTTTTTTCGATAAGCGATGAAATGAAATCAATTACGGTAGTATCTTATTAATTTTCTTGTTAATATCTTTTCGGGACATATAACAAATTTAAATGAAGTGCACAACAGTAAACTTTGAATTATATTTCACAACGTCATCGATATGATCGCTTGTATTTATTTAATACACAAAATATATATGATTGATATACATCTTAAGTATAACAATTTACTTGTACATTTGTAAGTACTGGGTTACATGTATAATTACTGGATATAAACAATAAAATCGAGGTAACTTACCGATTGGTCTAAAGCCATTTGGTCTACTCCCATTTGGTCTACTAGAAAATGATACATTCGGGGGCTTATTATTATAATTATGGATTATTATAAGGGTTAGGGATGTGGATTAGGGTTAGGGTTAGGTTTGGGGTTAGGGTAAATTGAAGTTAAAGGCATCAGGTAATAGACCAAATGAGTTGTAGACCAAGTGAGTGTAGACCAAGTGAACATAAACCATAATCGAAAAGTAAAAGTATATATGTCATCACTGTCATCTTCTAAATAAAGTAAGAAGTGAATTTATTTATACAAATATATGAAGTCAGTTTATGAAATTGAAAATATGAAAATTGGGATAGATAAAAATAAAAAAAATAAACTAAATTATACTATGAAGCATTTTCATAGCATTCTATAATAAGCCTTATGTAGCAGTTACACCGCCAAACCGAATCCAAACCGAAACCAGACCGAACTTCCACTTTATCGGGCACCGACAATAGCCCGAACTGGGGTTAGCAGTCACAACAAAAGAGACCGACAATTCCGATACCACTCCGACACCAAACCGCTAGCACCCCGAACGTCCCCGAATAATTCGGTCTTGTGTCGGTTTTGATTCGATTTGGCGGTGTGACTGCTACATAACATAAGACAATATTTGTTTGTATTGTAGTACGACGATTTGACCCATATAATTTGTATTAATTATTACAAACTAACATATAGTACATAACTGCATACACTAACATATATAGATAATGTTACTAATGATATTTCAACAAAATATAATGATATTGCGTCATTGATTATTACAAATAATATTAAAAATCGATTGTTTTACATGATTAATAATACATGTTAACTTGTAAATATATTGTAAAGCAAAGAAAAATTTCTGAAAGAATAGTCTGATATATCCTACCTTTAAACTAATCTATTTTCTTTGCACAATTCAAACAAAACCAGTTGGAGCTTTCACATTTCGATTGAACCTGGGTATATAGCTAATGGTAACGACAAAGAAAATGAAGTAGGAATTTATGTTTCTAATATCTCCCTTATTTTAGAGAAATCTATGACTGAATGAAATGCGTTCCAGAACTGTTTTCCGGTTATCACTAACATGATTTTTGTAATGAAAATATCACACAATTTAGGAAGAATATTAAAATGATAATCAAATATATCTTTCGGAACCCTTTTTACATTTTTTTTACAGTCCGAATAGCGGGGCATATTAAAGGGCAATTTAGCCCCCAAGTTATTACAAAATCACCAAATCAATTGGCATGCAGTTTATCTAACGGTCAATTAAAAATGGGAACGAAACATGCTCTGCGATAACACATCAAGTAGCTTAGAAGAAGATTGACCCGCTGACAAATGTTCTTCAAGCAGTTTGTTAGTTGCTCCGACGACAATTAATTCCCGCACCTACAATAATTGCTGCAGCTATATTGCCCCACCGATAATTCTTCGCAGAGTTTCGACTTATCCCTCGGTAATGTTGTCGGTATGCTCCCAGGGGAGTTGAGAAAGTTTACAAGTTAATTCTTGTTGTTGATATTAATGAAAGCGCTTAGATGCTGCTCTTCATTAGGCGCTAAACAAATACGTTATATTCAACGTGTCAATTTAGCAAAAACAGAAATATATAATTATGAAGAGCTTTTAATAGTTCCAAAAGGCGCTTAATCCACTTTCCATTAAAATTGAGTTAACGATATCAGTACATTACTAATGAGGGTAGCTATCTATAGACTATTGTTATGACAAATTGCACAATCGAAATCAAAACGTAAAATGTTCATATTCTCATAGGCATGTGTACAAAGCGGATTAAGCACCTTTTGGTATTAAGCTCTTCATATATGCACATATATTGATATTGATTTGTTCATTAGGGATTTAACTTCGTCTTGGGGAAATAATTATATTCCCAAAATGTTGTCATTATCATTATTCGTATTACTATAATACTTATACAGTAATACAAATAACATTATTATTCACTAAGTATTAATTGTTCGTTGTCTCACGATGTAGTTACGATACTTAAAGGGACTTAGTAACATGGTCCAAAACCTCAAAATCCAATTGAAATTCTAGCGGTTCCCTCATACCTATTGTATTCGTATTAACAACAAAATCATGGGACAGGTTTCGGTTTTTCAAATTTCCCTTTCGTTAAAAAGATATTAACGATTGAAGTTTTCAGATGTCAAATTATCCAACGGATTGTCAGAAGCGTGTACAAGTGAGTGCAATGAGTTAGTGAATGTCTCTTTGCATTTTTGCTCATTACTCGGCCATATAAATTCCATTTAACTTGAAATTTTCACACAACACCCAGTGGACATATCAGATAACAACAATATACATTGTATCAACAACTCATCAATTTTTGCACTTGTCAACAAAGTTACTAGATCCCTTTAATACTTGGTGAACTTTTACCACGATGATTAACATTTTTCGTCAAACATAATTATGCTTGTTAAGTTGTAGTATTTGCAACGCGTTACTTTGTATGTCTTGATATAATAGATGTGTTATAAATAATGTAAATGGGATATTGTCTGCACCTCACACACTTTCAAAACAATATTCTATAGGAAAGTGATGCAGTTTTAATACACGTGTTCACATCTTTCAAAAAGAGGTTTTTAATTAGTTGTTGATGATATCTCTATTTAATCGTTATATGAAGAAAAAATCACTTGCACAATTTTGTATGAAAAATGGTTGAAACCAATGATTTTTTTTTAGAGAGCGTCCTCTTGAGTTGTAACGACTCTTTTTAATGATATCAGGGTTTTATTTAGTCGTTTGTAATTGTGCATACCTTTCGAGCTATAAGTTTGTACTGTAATGGTGCAGGTTTCGGTTACTAAATTTTTTGTTCAGTTTGACCCAAACTCAGCTATCCCTTTAAGTTGTAGTAATTGCAATGCGTTACTTTGTTTTTCTTGATAGAATAAATGTGTGATAAATAATGAAAATGGGATATTGTCTGCACCTCACACATTTTCAAAACAATATATAGGAAAGTGATGCAATTTACACGTGTTCCATCTAATCAAAATAGTCTATTCACTAAAAAACAATTACATAAAACACAACTTGATACAAAGTAAAAAAAAAACACAGTTTAGGTTATACTGTATATCTGTTACATGATATAGTATTTATTTTCATTCACAAACTTTAAACTAAGACTTACAATACATTTAACAGTAGAAGATGCAGTTAACATTATACTGTTATATAGTACAAAACGTTGTATCCATGTAGTTATTTCAATCATGGGTGTACGGGAATGATGTCCGAATCTGAGGTGGTTCAGTCCGAAAGTGTGCTGGTTTTGACCGACAATGCATGAATTTACGTTCCCCAAACAATATTGGTGTTTTTAAACTCCGGGGGGGGGGGGGGGGGGGGGGGCTAGGATAAGGCTCTAGCCCTTTATATCACCCCACGTTGTCCCGTACGCCTATGCATGTTTTGAATTATTATTATTAAATCATTATATATGATATCCTTTTAAATGCAGTTACATTTCTTATACATAGTTACACATTTTGAAGCAATAAATTCCTTGTTGAATTACATGCTCATAGTTATTATCATTGCATATTATATCCTTTTAAATGCAGTTACATTTCTTATACATAGTTACACATTTTGAAGCAATATATTCCTTTGTATATTTTGTTGAATTACATGCTCATAGTTATTATCATGACATATTATATCCTTTTAAAGGGACTTAGTAACATTGTCCGAATCCTCAAAATACAATTGGAATTCTAGCGATTCCCTCATACCTTGTTGTATTCGTATTAACAATACAATCATGTGACATATATTTTTTATTTTTTTATTTCCCTTTCGTTAAAAAGATATTTACGATTGAACTTTTCAGATGTTAAATAATCCAACGGATGGCAAAAACCGTGAACAAAGTGAGTGCAATGAGTTTGTGAATATCACTTTGCATTTTTGCTCATTACTCGTCCATATAACGTTTTTTTGACTTAAAATGTTCACACAATACCCTGTGGACATATATCAACAAAGTTACTAGATCCCTTTAAATGCAGTTACATTTCTTATACATAGTTACATAATATTTTGAAGCAATATCTTCCTCTGTCTTTGTTAAATTAGATGCTTAAGTCCGTTTGCATAAACGATATGCTTACATAGTATTTGTAATGAAGCTTGAATGACGTGTAGGCCACTACTTTGTATGTGATGTCATGTTTTGGTACTTGTTCTGCTGTTTGGATTATGATTATACAATATAGCCTATATTTTTTTTCAGTTTTGCATTGTATTATCTGTAATTGAAATTTATTCATTTTCATGTGATGCGCTTTGTAACACTATTTAGATCCTTGATAAGATGAAGAAGAACAATCCTTCTGATGAAGAACAACGAAGATGTTTGAATCCTGCCGAGTACGCCAAATGTGACACCGGAAAATAACCACTCTGAAATTATCATTGTCTTTGTGTCTTGTTCTTTATTCCTCAGATCGTTAGCAAAGAAGAAAAACCTTTAAAAAAACCTGCATATGCAAATGCAACAAAGAATAAACAAGAGAATAATCAATAAACAGTCAACAATCATAATAAAGGCGAGAATGTAGATATACCACTGTGAAAACTGGCAGACTAGGTGTCCTAACACAGTTAAACAGTTAATTAACAAACAAGCACTTTGTAATAATTACTGCTTCAACACCTTGATTATTATCTTTAATTCTTTAACTTCTACATAGGTACTTCTCTTCAACCAAGAAGCCTGTAACCAAACAAGTATTCATCAAACATGAACCATACACCAATATGATCATATTACTACTGCAATACCTAATGACACATACCCGAATAGTCACTTCTTTTGGCTACACATCATACCGTATCATCATTTCAACAGATGATGTTATCATTGTGTACCTTTAACACTAGTATTCAAGTATACCAATTCACTAAATATACAAATCAATATCAATACTAATATGACCCAACTACACATTACATAATCACACCAACTTGTGAACTTCCTTGAGTATCAAATCCTAATACTCAAACCCAATTATCTTTATCTTCATATTATATTTAAACCAAAATATAACCCAAATAATTAATCAACTTTCCAATTGAATAACCCACTCACCCTGGCCGCACAAACGGTTGTTTGCCGTCACTTGTAATTCACCGTCTTGCCCTCTCGAGGCCCATAATCTATATAATTATAATACAGTAATTAAAATAAGCTTGAGACCTATAAACAATATTATACAATATCATCATTCAAGCCTTTAGCTTGACATTACTATGTGCTTAAATTGATTATCTAAAAGTTAGCAATCTATCTTCATTCAATTTACATCAAAGTACTATTAATCTTTCTGGCTTATATTTGCCAGTAATTCTTACACTCAATTCACCAATGAATTAAAACAAAGTAAACATAAACACAAAATGCATAACAGCATCAATCCCTAAATCTCCAAGTGTAATTAATCATCCCTCTGTACTGTGCCCCTATCTCAATTAGCAAAAAAACAACTAATAAGACATTCCAGGCCTAGGTCCTTTAGACCTAAATCCCTTGCTCTCAGCATAGAGAGCCCAGACTGTATACAGACATTGAGTACTTGACTTGCACTAAACTGTGCATTCATTTACTCATACATTGTAAGAACTTTCTCTCTACCTGTATCTCAATTATTTTACCACTAACTAGCATGGTCTACTGTCTCAGACCCTAATGAATTACACTCCACTAAATTACACATACTGTATAAATTGTATCTTCCTTTATTCTACTCATGCTATTTACAACTCTCATAATTCTACACAATAAAACACAATCAATGTTCAATCAATAACATCTAAATTATCCCAGAAACAGCAACTCAAATTTACTCTAAACTTTAGCAAACCTACTCATGCACATGGACTCAAACTGAAGTTACAGTTTTAACTTTATCAAAAAGTAAATTGTTTGAATACATCTTATATTATTATTAAATCACTAACCACATTGTTCATCATCTCAGGCATAACCAATACTCATATCTTATTACATTTATAAGTGAAATATAACAATATTTATATCTTACCAAATGAATTGAATGTTGTTTGCAGGACTAGAGGTTTTCTGCTTCACCACAGAAACTGGCAAGTAAACTGCATACAATGCATGGTAGCTGCATCAGGGCTAAACACGTACACACAGGGATATCTATATACACACACACATGGCTAGCTGTACTGTGCACACACATGGCTAGCTGTGTACATGTGCAGGCTAGGCCATAGGGAAATCCTTCACTGAGCTGAGCTGAGCTGAGGGTTAGACTCTACCATAATACCAAGGGGGGTTATGGTAAAAAATACTTTTCAACAAGTGTGTCATTCTGCCATGTTACATTCTTCCCTGCTTCATGGTTGATGTCCCAACAACCATCTACGACCACCAATAAAACTCAATATAAAACCTTCCAATTATGCCTACCTGTGATCCCATGTGATTTTCTTTCATCACAACAAAACAATTTGAAAGCAACATACACCAAATGTCCACCTGTACTCCCCGTGATTGTTACTTAAGTCTCATGACGAGGGTCTATAAGTACAATTCTGAAGTACAATATAACTAACCGATCTCATGCTTTACCGTCGTTTAACCATTAGAACCTTTACACACAACACAAATTTCTGGACTCTAGGCGAGTTTTTCAGAAATCATCCTATGTATATATCTAAAAAACAACTAGGCAATCAGTTACTGTATTACAGGACTGGTAACATACTTTCAAAATCCTAGGTACTAAAACACTTTAACCAATCTCATGCTTTACCGTCATTTGACCATTAGAACCTTTACACAATATGAATTTCTGGACTCTAGGCGAGTTTTTCAGAAATCACTCTGTGTATATCTAAAAAACAACTAGGCGATCAGTTATTACATGTCTAGTACCATACTTTCAAAAATGAAATGTCTTAACAGTTTAAGTGTACATACAATCTATACAAATTCATAAAAAAGTCAAATGCTTTCATCAACAAATTTTCCCATGCATGCATTTCTGATCTCAGGTAGAGAATCTCAAAAAATACCACGGTAACTCGTCAGCTTTCTCATTCTACAAATTGTACCAACCATGTACTATACCTAACTTAACTATACCAATATCAAACATCATGAATGTATTGTCCCATTTCTTTATTCCACCGCGACTCTAAGTCAACTACACATCCATGTCTAAAAATATAAACAAACTAATTAATCCCAGCGACACTAATATACTACTTCTCTAATGGACAGTTAACGCTAAAAACACTCAAAGGCCTAGAAGCACATCCCATGGTCGGATGGAGGTGCTTCCCTGCTTTGTCCAAAATACACCGCTTCCCTTTCTGGCAAAAGTCTGTGCCATTTAAAAAACAAATTCCCGAAAACTTACCCAAAGTTAAACAAACTAATCACCAAATTTGAATTTGAACGTTCAACACAATAATCTCCATAACAAGTGTCTCCTAACAATAACTATATCTACACCAGTTATTCTACAATATTCACGCCGATGAATAAAATTAATAAAACATGCCAACTTAACATGGCTGAAATTTACTCAAAAAATACTACTACTCTAGCCTAGCAGGGTCCATTCCGTCTGCTATTATGCTAATACAAAATGTTCTTCAAAGTTCCAAAGCATCACTCCATCAAGAGAGCTGCTGCTGGTATTACCAGACAAGCTCTCATCCAGTCCAGTCATGCTGCCACCCGGTGCAGCCATGCTCCCATCCGGTACAGCCATGCTCCCACCTGGTCCAGCCATGCTGCCATCCAGTCCAGCCATGCTCCGGCCATGCTCCGGCCCTCCCAGTACAGCCAGGGTTAAAGCTCTAATTCGCTGATGTTCAATGTT
Source organism: Echinarachnius parma (assembly GCA_037951105.1). NCBI lineage: Eukaryota > Metazoa > Echinodermata > Echinoidea > Clypeasteroida > Echinarachniidae > Echinarachnius > Echinarachnius parma. The sequence goes on along the minus strand of JBAMJV010010610.1, from coordinate 7,620 downwards.
GAGGATCCTGCCGAGTACGCCAAATGTGACACCGAGTTAAATAACCACTCTGAAATCATCATTGTCTTTGTGTCTTGTTCTTTATTCCTCAGTAGTTAGCAAAGAAGAAAAACCTAAAAACCCTGGCCGCACAAACGGTTGTTTGCCGTCACTTGTAATTCACCGTCTTGCCCTCTCGAGGCCCATAATCAAATGAATTGAATGTTGTTTGCAGGACTTGAGGTTTTCTGCTTCACCACAGAAACTGGCAAGTAAACTGCATACAATGCATGGTAGCTGCATCAGGGCTAAACACGTACACACAGGGATATCTATATACACACACACATGGCTAGCTGTACTGTGCACACACATGGCTAGCTGTGTACATGTGCAGGCTAGGCCATAGGGAAATCCTTCACTGAGCTGAGCTGAGCTGAGGGTTAGACTCTACCATAATACCAAGGGGGGTTATGGTAAAAAATACTTTTCAACAAGTGTGTCATTCTGCCATGTTACACTAAAAACAAGTAAGTTGATTGTGTGAAAATAACATTTTCATACAAAATAACATTTTTTGAACTAAGTATTGACATCCACTATACAAATGTCAATGTTATGTTATGTTTTACTTCAAATCATAATTATTGTGAAATAATGCCATGATTTATGTCAAAGTAAACATGGTAAATATTACAAGTACATATTTAATACATAATACACATATGAATATACAATTGCAATCATAAGTTGAAGGGATATTTTGATCACTTTCATGTTTTCTTCAAAACAACAAAGTAACGTTTTCGTACATAGATAACATAGTAAACATGGTAAATATTACAAGTACATATTTAATACATAAGACACATAAATGCATATCAAATTTTAATAGTGATCACTGTCATGTTTTCTTTAACACAACACAAGTTAACCTTTTAGTACCATACCATAGTAAACACATAACCATCTACTGGGATGGCTGGGACGGTGATGGTATGTGTACGTGCCGAGGTGATCGACGAAGGTACTTTTATGATAGTAGGGTCTTCGCAGATCACCGAGGCAACGTAACATATAGTAGTTTGCATCCAACACCCTAGTAAGGAAATGTGCCGGTTATTTATTTTAACTCCCTCATAATTGTTTTGTTTGCAAATGGACCTTTAACCCACAAAAAGGGCCCCCGAAATTGATATTATTCTTATCTCATTTTTCTCAATCATGCCCCAATCCTGCACATGAGCAAAAATCAGGATAAAACTATTTACAAACCTCCTTTGAATTTTTTAAAATATCATATTTGTAATTTTTTTTTAAATTATCGAATAAATCTGGGGCCCAGATTTATTCCGATTGAATATTTTTATTGATATTTCAGCCGTTTCTGAACCGATTTTCATCAAATTAAGTTTATCTGTCATACAAATTGTATGCTCTTTCAAATTTGTTCACTTTCAAACATATTCCCAATTTATGAATTGATTCAATGTAATACTGGCATATTTATGTTTAAATATCAAAATCGCCTTTTTTAGGCGAACATAATTTAAACTTTGTTATTAATAGTAATATTCATTCGTATTCTACTCGTCATAAAAAATAATGTACATTTATTTAAAGTTCGCAGGACAAATGCTCAAAATTATTTCAATGTAAATGGCATTATTGAATCGAACAATTTGAGTAATGACATTATTAAAGGGGTATTCCGGGCCTGAAAAACCCATTCGTTATTTGAATAAGCAGAATAAGAGGCATAATTGGTGAAAATTTGATCAAAATCGGACAAGAAACACGGGAGTTAAACCTATTTGAACATCATGTAGTAATGAGCGATCGTTTCAAAATTGCCGCCATATGCAACATCATTGACGAGCAACTCGCCATGGCTTTAGTACATAAAAATACACTTATTTCTCATTTTCGTTGCTAAAAATTAATTTTTCTCTGCTTGTTTTCACGAATTCATAGAAGAATATCGATGGGCCAACCTCTTTGGAATTTGTAAGCTCATAAATTTGCTTTGTTATGAAGAAAAAAAAAATTAAACAATTTCCATGTAGAAGTCAAAATGGCTGCAGCTCGCAAGTGACGTCACGATCGATAGCAATTGCGAACGATACTAAAAATCGGAGCAAAGTTCATCCTGTCATAACTTTTGTATTGCTCTACCGTTTTGGCTCATATTTTCGATCAAGATTCTTCATATTCACTTCATTTTATAGCAAACATCACATTTCTGGTGTGGAATTCCCCTTTAAGGAAAGTTCAACTCTATCTCGATTTAAAGTACGATGTACACACTTATTATTAAATGATTTATGTAAAAATGTTAGAGCAGAGGAAAATATTTAGAATTTCTGTGTGTATGTGCATCATGTGTGTGCGTGCGTGTGTGTTTATATAATGTTATTTGAAAGCATTTAAATTGTATCAATTATGTGTAGTTTGTTTTCCCTTTAAGGCCCCAACACAGGCATTCTGCTTATAAGGGTGACCTTACCATATTATATTAATTATGATGTATACTCATTTGTATGTACATGTAAATTCATTTAATGGTTAAATAAACGAAATTGAATTCTACATTTATTTATTTTTTTAATTATCTAACAAAAAAGATATTCGTGCAGCGCCCTCTATACCAAAACTGAGGTACCCCTTTAATCACACATCCCCATTTTTTGCAACAAAGTTACTAGATCCCTTTAAATTACCGGGGTCAAACATGTTGTCCATGTCTGCCCACGGCTGGTGACCGCACATCATGGAATGATTACACAGTGTCTTCATATTCATGGTACAATTCTGCGTCCAGTGCATCCATGGATATGTAGTCCTGTAAGAGAAAATAAAAACATACAATAAGAAACGTGTGGTTTTTATAATTGTATTATAACATTGTTTGCAATAGAACATAACATAGTTGATAGTACACAGTATGAGTAAAACAAAGCGAAACCGGACTTATAAATCGATAAGTATACACATTGGCCCGAATTCTCATCAGTGGCTTAACTTGCGCCCGGCCTAAAAATACAAAGACTACCGGTAACCAGTTAACCCATTTTGCACCAATATACCTATTGTCTCGTAACGATGGTCCCCGGAGAATGATATTATAATGGTTTCCTTTCATTATCAAGTCCTTCCCTTGAGAGCTGCTTATAATCATCAGGACAATGGGCCCTTTGAAATTCAGTCATAGTCTGTCATCAGCCAAATTGCGGTGACCTGTAATACTATGACTGAATTGCAAAGGGCCCATTGTCCTGATGCTTATAAGCAGCTCTCAAGGGATTGACTTGATAATGAAAGAAAACCATTAGAATATCTTCGGGGACCATATAGTCAGGGGCCTGGGAACGATTTTTTCAACGGGGGTGCTGTGATATATATACTGTGATATATATACGCTGTGGTATATATACATATATATAGGGCCTCAACGTGACAAAAGGGGTCTAAAGGCGAAATTTATGGAAAATGAGTTAAAACTATTTTCTGAATGTATGAAAAGTACTGAATCCAAAAATGTTGGGTTTTTACAAATCTGACTTTTTAAAGTACCTCTACAGTCTCAAACAAAAATGGTGTATTTACGCAAAAGTGAACAGTATCTGCAGATATGCTACAAAACGCAATTTAGAGAAACCCTCACACGTGTTTATTTTTGATCGCCAAATATTTGAGGCTGTTATGGGGTATGGTAAAAAAATACTTTTAACTGATCTAAAAACCACTCGAATGCAATTTCAAAAAATTACCTCGGCAAGGTCAGGACATTATTTATTCAAAATGGCTGCCGTATGACACATGTACATGATTATAATGGTCATGCGTCATGAACTCGCCTCCATATACATGTAGGGTGGTGCCGTTACGTTCTGGGTTTTTTTTGCTACCATTACCTTTACTTTTTATCAAAACCAGAACAAATTTCTAAAGAAATGTTGGTATCACTTTAAAGGACTATCAGAATGCCATATGTCTGCAAAGTTTGAAAGGTTTACCTATTTCCTAAGTGGAGATACAACTATTTGAAGGTTGGAACCAGAGGATGCGCGCGTGGAAGCGGCGCCCCGGTACAAAGTCTATGGGGAAATGCTTTTTAAAGACCCTTTTTTCTAAAACGTTGATAACTTTGTCAAAACTAGGTGTATAGCTACAATGTTGGTATTAAATGAAAGCTTTAACATTGACTTTATTGTAAAATGATTGAAAAGTGTTTTTGTCACATTCTATTTTAACAAAATCAACACAAACACAGAAAATTGAGACTTGCCTGTACAAACTCTATGGGGGCACAATCTTGACCGATACATTCTGTGAATTCTTGGTAAAAACGTTAATATTTTCAATAAGACAAGGTGTAAGAATACAAATTTGGTATCAAATTAAAGCTTACCTATCAAACTGTATTATGACCGAACACATTTAAGCTTAATTTTATATTCCGATCTTTAAAGGGATAGGCCTAGTTGAGTGTTAGTATAGGGGGGCACTTCACAAAATATTTTTTTGTGAGATAATGAAAAACTGACTGTCAAATTTGAAAGAACATACAATTTCAATTTTCAATGACAGAATAAACTTTATTTGAACAAAATCGGTTCAGAAACGGCTGAAATATCCATAAACATATTTTTATTCAAAAATTCTTCACCAGGGGATATTTTTACTTTTTAGACAAATTTTAAAAGACTACTTTGAAACAAAATCTTAATAGGTTTTTAAACAGTTGTTGATGATATCTCTATTAAATCATTATTCTAACAAAACATCAAATGCACAATTTTGTATGAAAAATGGCTAAAAAAACAATTATTTTTTTAGAGAGCGCCCTCTTGAGTTGTAACGGGTCTTTTTGAATGATAGCAGGGGTCTTATGTAATCGTTTGTAATTGTGTATACTTTTCGAGCATGGTGAAGTTATAACTATTATTTTGTACCGTAATGGTGCAGGTTTTGGTTATACTAAAGTTAAGTTTGACCAATACTCAACTATCCCTTTAAGTGACACATAGTGAAAATGATGGATTATCTTATTTTGTTTTCAGTATGAATGAAAACCCCAAACAATATTATATTGCTGTAAATGTCTAAGTGTGCTCTGCATGAAAACATTATCATTTGTAGTCTAGAGCTACCTCAGAAAAAGTTATCATGGAAAATATTGACCTCTACAACTGTAAACAAAATGTGGGTTAATATACATTTTTAAAAAGTGTATAATGATATTTCTGAGTGCATATTAAGATTCTTATATTGTAATTTCCTTTCAGAAAATGTATATTTTTGATAGGATAGGGGAAGTTCGTCAGTGAATATTTAACATTGTCCTGCAGAAGCCCAAAACGGCATGTAACGCAAAAGGAGGCGACCTCACGACGCATGACCACTACATTTTTAGGGGGGGGGGGGGGTTTAATAATAAAGTTGTACACCATTAGCAGGACTTCATTTGTCATTACAATGAAACTGCTCAATTATCAAACCACAAATTGTTGCACAAACACACACAAAATTATTATGCTCTAGTCCAGTGGTATGATTATTTTTTATGGCAAATGACATGAATTCAAGTTTAGCAGCCCATTTCAGCACCCTCAGCTCATGGAAAGACGTCTGGCAGTTGACCCCCAAATCCCCTAAATTGCAGACCTATATCATGCAGCGGTTATAGGCTATGATCAACAGGCTTCACACCATTGGGGCCTTTTGAGACCTTCCAAAGCCTACATGTGTGGGTCGATTATCCGAGCAAACTGCCAACCGCATCATCAACGAATGCAATGGGCGTGACATCGCGTAGATTATTTGCTACCTAATACTCAAGAAGAACATCACTTCACCAACTAATCACAATATTAGTAAATAACTTCAAGCAATTTCATCTTACGTTTGTAAATGTTACCAGAATAACATGCATACAGACTGGAATCTGAAGAAAAAAACTATGGACTACAATCAGCCTAGACAACTATGACCATCCAGTCTATATTGATGGAGTTTACACAAATCTTTGACGATTTACACACATCTCTGACAAACAATGTCCATATGACGAAGCTGGACAGGAACGGAAGATCCAGTAATGCCCTTATTGGTAAATCACGAGTAGGTTCACGGGTAAACCAAGCACCTCTATGTAGAATCCTGCAACAATTCGAGCTTCTGGCTACTGCCTAGTCTAGAAATTGATTCACTGGTATTCTGCCTTCAGAATACAACTGTTCATAATGGGAATACTAAGCTAAGGTCATGCAAAGACCCTGTGATGCACGCCAATTTGCCATGGATAATTAGTCAAACTCATCAAGCAACAAAACGGTTGATGACCAAGGAATCGCGGGTGCGGTTCGTTATTCCAAAGGTTCGTTTATCCGAAAATGAAATAGGGTTCGAAATTCCGAAGGTTCGTTTATCCGAAAATAAAATCGCGTTCGATATTCCAAAGGTTCGTTGATCGAAAATGAAATAGGGTTCGTTAATCCGAAAATGTAATGGGGTTCGTTTATCCGTAAATGAAATCAGGTTCGTAAGTCCGAAAATACAAAAGGGTTTGTTAATCCAAAAATGATATGGGGTTCGTATTGAACCTTTCGGAAAAACGAACCTTTCGAATAACGAGCTGTAACCGTTTTCAATCAAATAATGACAGTAGTGACTCCATCCATAGTTACTCCGGTTACAGCTCGAAAACACCTCTCTATATTACATCGGTCATAAGCGTACCCATGATTTTTTCAAGGAGGGAGTTATTCCGTCGCCAAATTTGTTAGAGGCCGAGACCACATAGAGCCGTGTAAGAGGGGAGGGGGAAGGGGGGGGGGGGGGCAACAAATTTCGAGACTGAGGCCGAGACCACTGGTGAAGTTTTGTCCTGGGGGGGGGGGGGGGGGGGGTTCTGAGACTATTGGTTTAGATGGTCGAGACGGATGAAAAGTGGACTCGAAACCCGTAAAAGTGGGCCCCAGACCGGTACAAAGTATACCCGAGACCCACAAAAAACTAAAGGGGGTGAACACCCCAAAACAGTCCAAGGGGGGTGTTTTAACCCCAAAACACCCCTTCCCCTGGTTACGCCTATGGTTAGGCATGTCGCAATACATAAGTATTGTACGTGGTTGCTAGGCTAAATGATGTTGCTAGGCAACATTGATCTCCGTGGATAATTTCATGACTGTATTTTATGTAAATCAAGGTTAATGGTTTTACGATTTTTCTATTTTGATAAACTTTTAGAATCATTCATACACTAAACAAGTGGTATTGTCTAATAGATACAATAATTCAAATGGTATAGTAAAGTGTTTTAACTTTTTTATTTGAGGTTTGGTAAGAAATAGACAAACAAGCATCTATTTCATTATGGTTTGTAAGGTTATTTCTGGTCTTTTTTCGATAACTATGAAGAAAATAAAGTACATCACATTAACATGAATAATCCAAAGCGTGTTTTATTAAGTTTTGAGAAAATTAAAAAATGTATGAAGTATGCAACTGTTGCTAGGAAACGCTTCTCGATTGATATTTACTTCAACTGACGACGAGGCACCATTTTGCCTTTCGAAGTGATTTCATCATAGGAAAACCCATATTTATGCATATTGATTGCATAATTTGAAAATAAGT